>VZTL01025553.1:59416-71749 GCA_013400535.1 Scopus umbretta
ACCCCAAAACGCCCCCCCCCCCCAGTTTTATGCACCATCTCAGCTGACTCTCAGCCTCATTAAACTTTCTGTTCTCCTTCACGGAAGCTGTAGAACTACAGAGAGAGATCCAAAGCACCAACAGCTTTTCAAAAGAGAATCAGGACCTACTTTCTCTCCCTGCTTTCTCCCTCCCTTTGTGGATAAGTGTGTCTTCACGTTCTTTGTGAAATGAGAAAGTATTATTTATCTGAATATACAAAAATGTTCTGTGAAATGAATAACTTTGGCTACTTGAAATCAATGGAATCACTTATATTAGAGGAGTTCCTGTTAGTGAAACCGCAGCCAGGATATTTAGAGATCATGTAACAGATTATTATCGTCCGACATTAGTACTCAGTACTAAATCTAAACAGTTGACAAACAAAACACCTACAAAAATGACCATTCCTTTGCTGATTTTTTTATCTCCAAGTACTCGAGAAAAGAACTCTCAGAAACAAAATCTCGAACATCCTTTTATCAATGTTTATGTACTCATTGTGTGTATGTGGTATTGTACACCATAACAGGCTTGAAATACCTTGTTCAATTAGTTTTATTTCTATTATTTCACCACTACAGCCACATAATGTATCTTATGAATATATTAAAGTTTTTGGTGTCAATACAGTTTGATTTTACTTATGAGCAAATCTGATGATAAAACATAATATGCTGCCTACACATACAGCAAATGAACACGTAACACATTTCAAGGTTTATTGCTAATCCATTCACAAAGCTATGGAATATGGAATATTCCATATTGGAATGGAATAGCTTCTCCTGTGGAATAGCTCGAGGATAGGCAATCCTTCCTTACTGCCGTTGCTTACTGTCTTACATCCTTCTCCTCCTTCACCATTCATGTGACCCACTGACAAGCAATTCAGATTGTTAAATGGCAACAAAGTGTGTGGTTTTAGAATTATTCATAAACCTGAATAACTCCCCAGAGGGGAAAAAACAATAAATTCTGGGCAAGGGATGGGGCAAGAAAAGTTCCCCCTTTAGCAGCAACAGTTAAATAATTTGATATATTCAGTGTTTTTATTAAAATTAAAAGAAAAAAAAAAAATCACAGTTGTGTTCAAGCTGACCACCAAATGATCAGAAAGACCTTCTTCTTGAACTTGCCTCCTGGAGCCTTTCCTTCCATTACGTACCCCAACACCATCCCTCAAGCTGCTCTCAAGACAACCAGGTAACGTCACACTAAATTTCTATAACCACAACACTCGAACACGAGTGTTCCTACTGCTGTATTTTGGCATAGTTTTTACTTAACAAGGTCAGTTACTCTGAAAATCGTATTTAGCATCACATGACAAAGTATTCATATCATCCTCTCCTCTTTTGTAGAGCGCAGGGCTTGCCTCTGCAGCAGGTGGAATCAAACAAAGTCAAGCTCGTTGTGAAGCTACTACACTCCACAATTTTCCTAAGGTGACGACAGAGTACTTCCAGTTATGGGATCCATATTTAGTCACAATCACCTTTACAAAATACTTGCACATTTTACTCAGAGTCTAAGAGTGGCATCTATTGTATATATAATGGAGCTGCTGCCCTTGCAGGAATGAGATGATGGGCTTCTAGAAGAACTGGTAGGACAACATCAAAGATAACTGAAAGGCGCTGAGCAGACTTGTATTATACGACCAATGCTTTGGTCAGAACTGAAGCAGCACACGGGTTTATCTAAACCTCAGCCATTTAAGGCCACCAAAACTGTATAGAAGTTGCAGGAACAACTGCATTTTGTGAGGCTTACAACACAAAAATGCCAGTGCAGTGCCGTAACTCCAATGAACAGGTGCCGATAGAGGTTGTTGTGTACAAACATCGTACAGCATGAGCTAGAGGAGTTGAAGTTTGGGCATGAATTTGCTTCTGCAAACCTCAAAGGACAGTGAGGACGACCCTGCCAGCACCGCAGTAAGGCAGGTGTGTATCCAGTCCATACTGTAGCAACTTGCTCATAGAATCATAGAATCGTTCAGGGTGGAAAAGCCCTCTGAGATCATCCAGTCCAACCGCCAACCCAACACCACCGTGCCTACTAAACCATGTCCCCGAGTGCCACATCCACACGGGTTTTGATCCCCTCCAGGGATGGGGACTCCACCACCTCCCTGGGCAGCCTGTGCCAATGCCTCACCGCTCTTTCAGGAAAGACATTTTTCCTCATATCCAATCTAAACCTCCCCTGGCACAACTCGTATAAGAGTCACCAGCGAATTCCTGACAGAGATCTTTGTTGCATTTACACACATTTTACGGCATTGCAGCTGTACTGTATGGATGCAGGATTCTCACGTTCCTAAATAATATCACTGTGCTAATGAAACACTGTGAATAGACCTGGCTTATGTAAAGTCTAGCGATTACACCAGGAAGCTTCTCTTGCCTCTGTAAAAGCTATCTGGATTATGGATATTACTTTTTTTTTTAAATATAAGTTACTTTGGTAACGTTTCTCTTTTTTTTTTTTTTGTTTTGTTTGCTAAATATGACCCATTGCTTAGCGCAAAGGGGTCACTCTGGGACTGTTTTTCTCCTGTGTGTCTCGGTTAGAATAAGCTCATAGAATTCAGTAACACGAGGAAGAAAAGTAGGCAACTCCTTTTTAAACAACAGATTTTTAAACTCTGCAATTCTACTCAGGCAACTCTACAGAGGCACCAAGGAACAGAACGGAGGAATACGGCCTTGCCTCAAGGCGAAAGGGTAGGGGAGAGCCATTGCATGTTTATTATGCATCCAGGGAAAGGGAAGCCAGAATTGCTAGTTTTCTCTCTTCCCGAGAGGAAGGAAGAAATGGCAATGAGCCACTGTTGACAGAAGCACTCTATTCCCTCCATCCTAAAGGGACTCTGACTGGAAAAGATATACAGACCGTCTACTGCAAAAAGACCGTACATCTCTGATCACTGACCTACCATTTTTCTGGTCAGAACTTTACAAAAGGAGGTATGAAAGCAACGTCTCAGGATGTGTCTCACAACAAGCCCAGAAAGTCTGCAAGCAGCATCTATCCTCAGTGGGATGCTATGGCTCTGATACGGCACCAATTCACAAACGTATTTCTGGCAGCAAATTCACTATCACCCAGAAAATGCAAATATTTTTTTCTGTAGGAGTAAAGGGCTTTCCACTGGAAAGTGCCAGCTATTTAAACTATTGAGCTGTTATATACAAATATTTTTATCATGCAGAACTTCTCAAGTAAATTTATAGCAAAGGACAATCTCTGGAAAGTGACCTGTATATTTGAAAGGCAATTATGAACGTGTAATCCACGCAGAAATTTCATAAGCAGAGCAGCAGCACACATTTATTTAAATGCCTTTACAGACAGACTGCCAAATCTTGAAGGCTTTTCTTTCACTCCACACTTTCCCACCGCCGTGAGAACTATTTCTCATTAACAACCAAATTGGTTTCAGATGCTCTGCTATAAGATGTTACCTTAGAAACCATTTGGTAAAAGACTGTGGCTTCCTTCCATAGAAATCTCAAGCAGTGAAAAGGCAGATTTTCTGGCATAAATCAAATCCAATTTCTAGGGTTCACTAAACCTTTTCTCCTCAGGATAATGTTTTGTGACTAGATCTTAGCAGTTAGTAGTGCACGAAGAATTGCTGGTGTGAACCAGTTTTCAACGATTTTCATTCTATTCCTTTTGTTAATTCAATTGAAATTACTTCCAGTACTTATCATACCTTGATAGAACTTTTAACTTCATAACCAATAAGGATATGTACTATGTTCAGCAAATAAATAGACTGAATAAAACATTAACGTTATTTTCCTCCCCTTTAATAGATCTCCTTAAACTACTCTATCTGATAAAGATTACATTAATTGATTAGCAACAGTAAACATTTGGAAATGCTTCACAATAAATGAGACAGACCTGTGACAATTTTTTCCTTCTCCAAACAACTTCCACAAAAATTAATGATCAAAAGGAAAAAAAAAATTAAGCCCATACTCTGTACTTAATTTGGACATTGTCATAATCATTCCTGCTGTGAAAGTTTGACTTAAAAGTTATGTAACTAATTTACGATTAAGCATAATCAGCATACAATTAAGTAGAGGGATAGTTAAAAAATGTAGTTGACCATGAGACCGATAATTCACAAACACTTAGAATACTGTAAAGATAATACTATAGAAAAAATGATAAAGAGAACTGCAACTTATAGTGACTTGTAGCTTACAAGATGGAAATGTATGTTCAATGAGACGTCACTGTAAGATCCTAATTCAAGGTGACGTTCAAGCTGATGACTAAGTTTGGACATCATAACAGCACCCGTTACACCTACCAGACTACTCGCAGAACAAGTGCCGTTGTGAATCGTGCCAAGATCCTACTCCTGCAATATCGTGGGACAGTGCAAGTCTCAGAGGTCTGAGAGCTGCAGTGTCCCACTGCTAACTCACTGCGTCCATGCGTTCGAAGGACAGCAGCAACCCAGCTATCCGTAGCGCAAACTAAAAGTGGACAATAAAGAAAGTTTCTGATCAAATATTTTGGTACCCTCCATCACATAAGAATCTAAAATGTATTTTCTCCAGGCTTCCAGGACAAACGAGGTTTCTTGTAGCCCCTCCTCTCGCATTGCACATTCAACCTTAGAATAGTATGTATTAGAATGCAAAGCACTTCCATTCAGGCGTTAAGCCTGGGGAACGGAGCTTACAGTTATGAAACTGATGTCAAGCCACAAAGATGGCTTTCCCCTTTCTCTCCCCGGATAAGGAGGATTTTGTATCACTCTCTGTGGTGGGGGTATTGGGCATAACCATTAGAAGACCTGAAGAAAGTTTAGGAATCGGTACCTCCCTCTTCCCATTTGGAGGCATGAGGAACCACTGCAATCTAGCTTACAGCAGCATGTGCCATCACCATTCACTGCTGCCAAAACCACGCCAGGGAGCTCTGGCAAAGAAAAAAGGCATGATGATTAAAATCTGCTACGTGAAGGTTGAAAGATAAAAGTCAGCTTTCTTCCCTCCCCCCCAAAGGTTGCTATCTTTTTTCTACGTTACAGAAACTTGGTGAAAGACAAAAGTTAAATACAGGGGAGCTTGCTTCTCTCTTCATTTCAAACTGGTTACAAAGAATTTGTTCATCTAGTGGGCAATTAAGCTTGTAACATTTCAAAGCATTAATGGCAACAGAAAATTTAACAACACATACATGAAGTGCTTCTGCTTATACTGATAAAAGCTGTAAAGTGTGACAGAAACCTACATTTGCATTTCGTTACTTAGACTTAGTGATGGGTGTTTACAATTCAGTACCATATCAGCAACAGTGTGATTACCAAAAAGAAACCAGCAGGAGAAAGGAAGCTATCTTCCTGCTATTAAATCACAGTTCATATGTCAAAGTATCAATAAGGTAAAATCCCCAGCAAAAATATAAAAAGCTGACCTCATAGATTTGCCTGTGTACAAAGAGAGCAGAGACAAAGCAGCCACTTCCTCCAGAAAAAGAAATTATTTCTGTCTGCGTACACTCTGATATAAGCAAAAATTGGCCCAGCATTTTGCCCGAGATGCATTTACTAGTACCCTTTAAAACAACACTGGTACAGCATTCGGTCTTTAATTTTAAAGACTAAGACACCACCAGAGCAGAAGCAGGTGAAGTTAGGCGAAAGCAAGGAAGGCAGGAGCTGAGCAGGTTTAGTCAGGTTAGCAGAGGATGCTGCTTTGTTCCACTGCCTACAAATACACAGCTGCCTGGAATACAGCCACATTTCGTACACGAGAGAAGTTAAATATCTGGAGGCCCTCAAAGCTCAAGTACAACTTCTCAAGGTCAGATCTGCTGAAACGGTGGATGAATTGAGACAGAAAGATTTATAGGTGTGGCATTTTGTTCATCACAAGAGGCTATTAAGGAAACTTGGTAACCACGGCTGAGAAGCAAAGTCCCAACAGAGGAAAAAAAAAACAAAACAGTTGAGACATAAAACAAAGGGAAGAAATAAACAGTCGATTCTTATTATGGGATAAGATTAATAGGGGGAAGTGCCATAGGTCTTGGTATCAGGACCGCTGTTCCATAAATTTTGTTAAGAACTGAAGCCATGAAGAGGCAAGAGCCATGAATAAAAACCAGGCGGCAACAGCGGAGAATGACAAAAAGCGAAGGCTCGATTCTGCTGCTGTTGGATTGAAAAGCAAAGTCTCATCTGATTCCAATCCCAGCAGGACTGGGTCTTTTTCGACCACAGCTAAGTTTAAGAATGAATATGAGCAACTCTGCGATTAATAATTAAGAAGTAGGTAACTGGATTAGTTAGACATAATGGAAGAAAATGTTAAAATAGATCCACACAGCATTAAGATTCAAGTTATATGTGGCATTTTGACAAAAAAAAAACCCAAGACAACCTGACGTAATTAAAATGGAGTAATCTGATTCTATGTTTTTCTCCAGAAAAAACCCACCTGTGAAAAGAACCGGGAACAACACAAGAAGTCTTGTAGGGCTGCAACGCAAATGATGCAATGTCTTAAACAATGCAATCAGCGAAGTCAGTAAAAACTTGCTTTTACGACTTATTTACCTAGCTAAAGCTACAGCTGAATATCAGGAATCTTATCTATGCAACGCCCTGAAACGAGGACAGGAGAGACTTGACTGGTTTCCCTGGAGTACGGAGGGATTCTATGCCTGTGTCTGTCTGTATTATTTTACCGTGTTAGTAGTGCAACATACTGATGAATGCAGTAAAACTGCAATTTAAGCAAGTTAGCAGTGCTATTAGTTAAACCGACTATTACTTATTGGCATTGATTTTTATTCCTCCCAGGCTTTCTCTATTTGACAAGAGGCTGCTCAGAGCAGTACCTGTCTCTCTCCCAGTTACAGTGCCTAGCATAATGGCACTGCCCGTTCTTGAATGATCTTCCATACAGAACGTCATTGCTATTAATAAAATACTCACTGTGTGTGACATGGGAAAGGCACAGTGAGTATAAAGACTTGATTATTTTGTTTAGTAACTGCCCGTCCTGAAGCCCCTTCCCAAACAAGCCTGCAATTAATTTTATACTTTAATAGAAGGGGATCATTACAGAACTTTTTATCTCATCGAATTGTTATTAATTCTGGCTACCCTAAGGATTACATAGAAAGCAACTTTACAAGAAACCATTCTATGAATTTTTGGTATCACCAGCACATCTTGTCAGGAAATCACAGGCTATTTGACCAACCCCCCTGAATTTCATTACTACTGCCCCCCACCCCCCCAACCCCAAAACCACAAAAAAACATCTTCTAATGGGAATATAGCTACCATATCAAAGGGATGAAGACAGTTTCACTACAGAGAGCCAGAACAAGCCTGAAGAGATGTCTGTAATTGGTGTTTTGGGGACCTTTTGCAATAAAGCAGTTTTTTTTTTTTTTAATAGAATAAAAGATTCAGAGAAGTGTAAAGTTAAAGTTCATGAACAAGTCAAACACTTTTTACCACTAAGAGACTTTATCAAGTTTCTGTCATAGCACAAAGCCCACCAACAAAGAGCCACACCATGCTGAATTTAACCATTCAGCACAAGACCTTGAAAAAGCTTCCTAATATTTCAGTTTCAGCAAGAAAAGCCCTTGTGCTACTGGATTATACCCAAATGCTTTAGAGGGTAGCATTTTTACCCCTCACACTTAGAGAGTTGTCTTTTTTTTTAAGTGGGGATTTCCTACTTGACAGAAGTAAACACGAGCAGTACAAACTGAATGCATTTTTCTTCCACAGCCTGAAGAGGATGACATTGTGTGTACCACTTTGACAACTGATCCATTTTTGAGGATGTTGCTTTAGATAAGCACCAAGTATCCTGTAGCTAAATTAAGACAAGGTAAGACTATGTAATTCACTACCGTACGACGAAGACTCATAAAGTACGCAATTCTCTGACGCCTGTAGCCCCTATGAAAAAGTGTAACTACACCAACTTCAGAACAGCGTCATTTTACATCCGTTTTTTGCTCTGCAATTCTAACACACTAATAAAGCATGTCTTGCAAATATGGAAAGAAATCACAGCTATCCTATTAGCAAGATAGTGAACATACCAATTTTCTAAAGCAATCTAAAGCCATAAAGAGGTAACATACTCTCTGGGGCACAGCTTTACACTTGTATCAAGTATTAGGGCCAAAATGCCAATTCATTTTAGACTTAAGCCTACTCTAGTTGAAAGCAGCCTTTGTAATGAAAATTACCATTGACCGTAAACATGCCTGACCCTCCGCGTACGAATAATATTGGCTAACACCATGGTTAGAAACAAACCGTAAGAAATACAAAGTTATCAACAGTTTTTATAATCATACAATAAACAAGAGGGAGATTATTTTTCTTTGTTAATTGAAACGTGAGCTGTACGGCATGTTTCCAACACAAAGGTGGGCTGCCGTATAATAACTGGTTGGTGTCTCAGGAAAGTCAGCTTGTTTTACCATTGCTAGTGGACTGGTCTTTCTGCTGGACACAAGACAGATACACTCCAGGATGAATATGCATGTAAGTAAATACAGAAGTTTGGATGTACAGAATTTGACACGTTATTCCAAGTAACCTTTCAGACTGATCAGAAACTTTGCACGCTACGGAGCCTTCTCCAGTGTACAAAGCAATCCTGCTCACCAGAGATGTTAATGGAAACGGATCTTCCTCACCAAGAACAGGTTGTGTAGGCGAGCGCAGAGAGAACGGTAACCTAATGAAAGACCGCTTAACTTCCGCCCTTCCCGTCTCGTCTCCACTTTTGCATCAAACCTCGACCAACTCATTGAACTTCTCCTATACAAATTTGGAAGCCAAAGCAGCTGTGACATGGCAACCCATTAAAAAAAAAAAAAAGAAAACCCAGTTAAAAAACCACCACCACAAAACCTTTTGACAACTGAGGCTTGAAGAGATCAGATATTTTTGACAGAATGCTATCCCTAGGCTGCTGCTGTACTCTCCCTCCAGTAACATGTTCTGGCTGAGAAACATGTTACATGTCTCCTACTCCGGCTCGCAGCCGCTACAGAAGGGATTTCATCACTTGGAAATAACTTGCATTATCTATCGGAGCTGCCTTCCAGTTGACACGACTGGACAGTTGCAACCATCTTAACACAGCACATTTCTCTCTCTCTGAAGCTTTTAGAAAGATTATCTAGCAACAGAGGCAACATACATATCTGCCCTCTCAAAGACAACTTTTCATAGATAACAATTATTGTCTGCATGTTTAGAAGGATAAGAAATAACAAAGAAACAACCCAATCTGAAATCCTGCAGAAATCCTTGCAGAAAATGCGTCCTCATTGAAGAAGGCTCTCCTCTACTTTATAGCTGAGTAAATTTTTTGCGCTGCAAACATTAGTTAATGCAGTAAGCCGTAACAGAAGTGAGCCATTAATTTGTACAAGAGTAGTTAAGTGGGAACACCAACTTTAAATAAAGATCCCATTGTGTTAGGCTGCGTATCATGGTATTTATAGCTTGACCACAAAAGCAAGTGTGGTGAGTGTTTGTTTCCGCCCCCACCCTTTCTTTTCCTAAATCTGCAATGTTTTGCAGCATATATCAAGATTTCTTAAAATTACCTGACTGGTTCCTATTCATTACAAGATCCTCAAAAAGCTGCAGAATGTATAGGCAATCTGTCAACTGTTACTCTAGCAAGACAATAATAGGTAAGTGAAGCCAAAGAACCAAACCCTGCTTGAACCAAACCATGAGTCAGGAGAAAGCCACACCTGACAGAAGTTATTGGGTCGGAAAATTTCAGACTTAATTCTCTTGATCTTCTAGGTTGCTATCCATTTACTGTGGTTTGAGTTCAGGCTTGACAATCAACTACCCCGGACTTACTAATATAATGAAAGGACAGCAAGCAGCATGCTATTTGGTAGAGTACAAAGGAGTTTTTCTGCCTGTTTCCTTTCTAGTCAGCTTATTCTTCCAATCACTTAAGAAATGTATTGCATTCTCCAATTAAAAAAAAAAAAAAAAGTGGTTCTGCAGATGGTCTGAAATACAGTTCAGCATATACTGAAACTACGGACATAAGACAACAGAGTCCATTCTCTAAAAAAGACTATTTCCATTTTTATTATTTTTGTAAAAAATGTCCAAGCAAACTAAACTGGCAAAAAGTTAAAACACAGGTTAAGACACACAAACAGCCCCCCTCCCCCCCCAAAAAAAAAACAGCAAAAGGAGAAATATAGTAATTTTGAACAACATAGGCCCTCTGGCTCATTATATAAGGACTGTGTAAGGGACAGCTGCATCAAGTATTCTTAAGGTTAACAGACACTAAAATAACAAATTCATACATTGGGCATACACATACCACATTTTATGAACGTGTGTATGCACATAAATACATGGTAAAACCCGTTATCAACATTTTGTAGACTTTTAAATTCTTTTTTTTTTTTTTAAAATCTTTTGGCTGATGATTCCGAGTTTCTAAGACTTTTTAACGACTATGTGCAGCTCAGGTGACTTTGGCTACTCCGAAACAAGCATTACAAGCTCTATCTATTCACTTAGTGTTTCTGGATGAAAAACCAGCCCTTTTAAAATCAAAGGCCAACTCCTATTGACTTAAGTGGCTTAATACACTCTAAAATCCACAGCTCCATTTTGCCCTCCTTTATACTAATGAAAATCCTAAACAATTGCTCTGAAGTCAGTACACACTCTTAGGATAAAGAAGAATAGAGCACGAGGGTCGTTTCATTTTACAGCTTAGCTTGATACTTTTGTGACTGATTAACTCCAGTGTCACAGACAAAGAACATTAGTGCCTTTGATTTGTATGCTTATGTAAAGTAATGGAAAATCTGGGATATCGAATTGACCCATGATAAAATTGCATCAGGAAAGACTTGATTGGGAAGGGTATTCATGTCTTAGAACATGTTACAAATTAAAAAGGCTTCTGGAAAGACTAAGAGGAGACAGAAAGAGATGCTCAACCACTGTGCCAAAAGAATCTGAGGCGTTAATCATGAGACAAATTAACTCTTCGCTTTTACAAGAAATAAAAACTAGTTAATCTGGTCAAGTACGCAGTGGTCATTGGTGTGTGCATGGTACGTTGTCTGCCTGTTTGTGGCACACCCTCCAGGCACTCTCTGCTCCATCTCCTGTTTTGGGAAAGCTAACAGTCGCTTTACCTGTTACGGCTGCGGCATGGACAGTGCTCTACCACCACAGAATTACTGGTATTAATGCTCCTCTGCTCACACCATCCTCTGCTGCCTTGGAAGAATGGCCTTCTGTCATTTAACAGGTTAGCTCTTTTGAGCCGTTAGCAAATCCACCAATTAGATGGATTTGGAATTCAGAACAGCATAAACCTGATGTTCTTATGCACAACTAAAAGGAGTATTCCGCTGCAAGCCAAGCTTGGGTTTATACCATCTACAGTTCAGTAAAAAAGAAAATTCTTTTCCCCTTTTCTCAAACAGCTGAGGGAAAAGAAATTATTTGCTTGCCTTGTGACGAAAAAAAAAAAAAGGAGAAAGAAAACGTCCTTCTTTCAAATTTCATGGATACTTTCATGCCTGAGTTCTCATTGCAGGAGCGTATTCTGGTTAGCCTGTAGTGTTGTTTTGCCAGGACTGAATACAATAGCTTTCCTAAACTATTACTAGCTAACTCAGACAACTAACGTGGTCTTAGGAGGATTTCTAATTTTTTCCCCCATGTTCACATTTTAGAAAACAAATTCTTCACGAGTTTAACCAATTCCATTGCAGAATTTCTCACTGCACAACTGACGATAAAATTACGTGTAAATCATAAAGAAGTTAATTTCCCTTTGCCTTTTCATATTTTCAGGCAGGTTTTTTTTCCTCCTAAAACATATTAAAAATGGCATACCCGTTCGTGGGAGCAACAGCCAAAACCACGTGTTTGTTAAATGTCAACGTAATGTCGCCAACCCTTGGCTTTCAAAAATAAAATAATAAAACAAACAAACAAACGAGAGCAAACCACGCACCAGATTCTGATGCGGTGCCAGGGTTTAACAGCATTTGGATTCTTTCAGTACAGACGCAGGCCGCGTGCTCCTGCAACCGCAAGGCACAAAGTCCAGGCGGGCCTTCCGGCTCTCCCGCGAAGCCGAGATTCCTACACAAGGCGTTCGACCGCAACAGGTGCTGCAGAGAAGAAAAAAAATGGATAAAATCAAACTTCCAGGATGATTAATTCAGGTTTGGGAGCCTGCTGGTCAGGACAGCCGGCTCGCAAGCCTCAT
>VZTL01025553.1:72024-97533 GCA_013400535.1 Scopus umbretta
CCGGGGCGGGCCCCCGGGGCTCCAGCCCATCACGAAGAAGCCCCCGGCGGAGCGCCAGGCCTGCCCTGCCCTGCCCTGCCCTGCCAGGCCCGCCCTGAGGCGAGCCCGCCCGCGGGGCCGGGGGTAGCGCCAAGCCCCGAGGAGCCGGGCTGGCCTCACGGTGAGCCCCCGCTCACCTCACAGCCTCTCTCCGAGGCGGGCAGCGGCGGCCAGGCCCGCTACCGGCTGCAACTTACCGAGCCCCGGCCCCGCTCCGCCGCCGCCATGGGCAACCACCGCGGCCCGCCCGCTCCCCGCCGCGGCGGGGACTACAACTCCCAGCAGCCCCCGCGGCCGCCGGGCGCCGCAGAGCGCCGTTAAACCGTCGTAAAGCGTCGCAAAGCGTCGCAAAGCGCGGAGAGGGGCAAGGAGGCGGCAGGTAGTGGAGAGCCGGGAACCGGGAACCGGGAACCGGGAACCGGGAACCGGGAACCGGGAACCGGGCCCAGGCCCAGGCCCAGGCCCAGGCCCAGGCCCAGGCCCAGGCGTGAAGGGGCGGGAGGCGAGATGGCGACGGTGGGCTGGTGGGGGGGCGGTGGGGCGTGAGGCGCCTCGGCTCATCCCCGTTTCCCTCCCGTGACAGGCGGCGGCGCTGGGCCTGGCGTCGGTAGCGGCCTCCTCAGGCATGCTGTACCTGGTCGGGCTGGGCTTGGGAGATGCCAAGGACATCACGGTGAAGGGGCTGGAGGCGGTGAGGCGGTGCCGCAGGGTGTACCTGGAGGCCTACACCTCGCTCCTCACGGCGGGCAAGGAGGCGCTGGTAGGTGCGGGCGCTGCGGGGGGCCGGCCCTGGGCGGCCTGGCAGCCGGGCGTGCGGGCGGGGCTGGGGCCGGTGGCTGGGGCCGGGCAGCGGGAGGAGCTGGTGGTGCCTGTTCTCGGGAAGCCTGTGGACGTGGCCTTCGCGCCCTCTGTTCTGTAGGAGAAATCGTTTGGCTGCCTTGCCAGAAGCCTGGAACGAAAATAAAGTTTTCTTTCCCCATGAGTATTGGCGCTGGTTTTCATTTCAAATTCTAACAGCGTATGGAGATCCTGAAATGTTGGAGAACCGGGTTAGAAAAATGTCTGCTGTGTTCAAAAACAAACAAACAAACAAAAATCAAAAGAAAATTACACCTTTTGGAGCCCTGAACCTCTGTATCAGCCTGAGGTGTTACGGTGTGCCTGCTGGGAATGATCGTTTGACTGTCTCACGTTTCCTTGTGGGCCAAGCTGTCTCCCCATGTTCAGGCTTCCAGAACGCAACACAGTTCAGTCAGAGATGGGCTGTCGAACAACACAGAGAAAAGCTTTTTGTTAGCAAACACGCCTTATGGAAGAAGGCAGTAGTAAAAGTGTACAAATTTATAACTGGTGGGTTCCCTGGTCATAGAAAGATAAAGCTTAATGTTGAAATAATACCAAAGAAAGAGCTTACCTACCCAGAGAACAGGGGTCTCGCCTCCGAACGAGGTGTGTGGCGCTATACAGAGATGCTGTCTGGGTCTTGGATGCTGTATAGCCATTGTATACATACCTGTATGTACATACAGCACATGAGAATTTCATCTCGTAGTCAGCATTGTGTGGTTTCCAGATACAAGCTATGCTAGAATACTCGGGGCCATCTCTGGTCTATCTGCTGTATTTTGACATGAAGATATACTCCATGCTTTTCTGGGGTTTTTTTCAGTGCACTGAAGCAATCTGAATTGAAATTAATCCACTCATAACAAAATGGGGGTTTTTTTTGTTGTTGTTGGATAGTTGGAAAATCACAAAATGGAAATGATTACATGGGTAGTTTTACTTTGCAAAATCCACATTTGCTATCAAAAAAATAGATGGATTCCCAGCCAGCTGAAAATAAAACATTGAATAAGAGAAAAGTGCTGAACATTTTTGTCATGGTTATTTTGGGGGGTTTGTTTGCTTTAGGTTTTATTGGTTTAAGTCTTTTGGAAACCTTGAAGTCCCAAAGATGAGGTAACTGGGGAAAAGTGATCAATACACACAAAGTAAAAGATACTGTCTTACCTGAAACTGCCTAAGAGGGAATCTAGGAGTTAATCACCGAGTGTTGATAATACAGCCCAGTTCACAAACAAGGGACAATGCTGAGTGGTTTATTGAGTAATCTGAAGGTCAGTCTCTCCTAAGCAACGTCCAGAGTTATGGAAGAGCTCTCAAGACAGAAAGAACAGATTCTGTCCTGCAGGGATTTTCTAGAAATCGTCCTGTGCTGGTGCTTTTAAAATCAGATCTCAAAATTCAAATGACATGGCTTGCTTAGTTTATCTTGCCGGCCTAAAACTTATATTAAAAGCTTTTTGGTGTTGACCATCTAAATTGGCCCTCAGGTTGGTGGGAGAACTGTTTGGACCCAGTGACCTCCCGGTGAGTGTATATTTTAGTTTTGGCCAGGAGAGTGCTTTCTGTATATTCTCTAATTAATGTGCTTTGAGTTGCATCGTGGAGCAGTCTGAAAGCACGCAGATGGATTCCGTTCGATGAAAGCAAGCTGAAAGGTGTGGGAGGGCGCCTGGTACGCTCTGTAGCGCGCATTCGCTTACAGTACTGGGCTAAAGTTAGCCCGGCCCAATGGTAAACCCACCAAAACGCACGTAGCGTTGTTGCTGAGTTGTCAGCGCCGAGTGCTTTGCTTTGTAGATCAGCTCCTGTTGTGCTGTACCGCTCGCTAATGCGCACCTGGCGTAAGGTACCTAGGGAGAACAAACGGGGTGCCAAAGTGTGTTGTAGTTGGTTTAGTGTAGAGCTCAGCAGTACTCCAGGGCGGCCGTCAACCGTTCTGAATCGCAGGTACAAGATCTGCTTGTACGTTTATTTGGTCCCCTGTCTATTGAACCTGTACAGGTTGCAGTCTGTTTCACAAGGAAAATAATACCCTCATTTTGCCGAGGCAGAGACACTTACTCAAAAATGGTGAGGAAGTCTTCAGAAAAGGGAACGGAACCCAGTAACAGAGGTCCCGTATCTAGTACTCTAGCTATGGGATGGATTTTTTTTATGGAAGCACTGCTCCGCTCCTGTACAAGTACGATGGTTCTCTTGTCAATTCACTATTCTTTGTGGGCAAAGATGAAGCTATCGCTGAAGTCACAGGAGAAGTCAGAGGAATATCTTTCTGGACCATAACTGACTTCACAGTTTTATCAATTTGTTACTATTTGTAATACCACCGAAACTTTCTGAATACTGTTTAGAACAAAACCACTTTTTTTGGTCTATGCCCTGGAAAAAAACCAACCCTTTATCTAGTCACGTAAAGAGCATGTGAAACGTATGGTGACACGTGACTTGGAGACAGGTGATGTTCAGGATGGTCAGATAACATGTTCTAGAAGTTTTATTGCACGTGTGAGGGGTCAGATAACATATTCTAGACCTAACTGAAGTTTTATTGCACGTGTGAGGTTGATTCTGGAAATAAAGGCATTTAAAACGTACAAAGAGACAGGACGATTACCGAGCTGCTGAAGAAAAGCGGAGGACACGCTCAAATACATGTTGACCTGTACACCTCGTAAAGGATTTTTACAGAGAACTAAAGATGAAGGATTAATGCGAAATCATTCCATAGATGCGGTTAGTGACAATGTACTGAGGAAAAATCTGAAAAACTAGGTTGTGGTATAACTAGTGTCATATTTGTATGTGGTTTGATGTCAGTATTTTAACTAACCTCAGCAGTTAGGCTCAGACTTGTGAGAGGGGATGCCTTACGGTAGGATGACTGGTTAACTGTACCTAGAGTCCACCCAGGTCCCTTCAGTATGCAGGTGTGATTGAGCCACTTTCGGAGCAGCTCCTCCTCCGACACAGACGGCATAAAAACCCAAGTCAGTGTCAGAATAATGTGCTTGACCAATTTTTGTCAAGTCGGGAGCTGCTTTGTGGGAAGCTCAGGCATTCCTGCAAGGGGAGGCAGGGTTCTCTGAGATCATGGGGAAGACTGCTGGGGAGGACAATAAAGTTGGCCTTTCCAGCGTCCGTTGTCTGTGCTCCTGAGTGAGCACCCAGAGAGAGACGAAAACGCTCCTAAGGGCCTTATATTGGTGTTTCTTATTCATTTCCGTTTCTAGGAAGAGTTTTATGGAAAAGAATTGATTTTGGCTGACCGAGAAATGGTGGAACAAGAAGCGGATAGCATTTTAAAAGAAGCTGATGCTTGTGATGTCGCATTTCTTGTAGTTGGTGATCCGTTTGGGTAAGACAAAGCAACTTTTTAACTATTGCTGTAGCTTGATCGCTCTCTTTTTTCAGTAGGAAGGAGCCATGCTCCATAACTGTAATTTTTTATGAAGAAACTGATTTTCAGAAGCACTTTTTATGTCTTTGTATATTTTTATTGCATTATAAATAGACATGCAGTTGTCTACACTTTGTCTTGCTTTGGCGTTTCCTTGCCCAGATATCCCTTACAGATAGGAATGTGGACCCTCCAGGATGTATAAATCGTTCCTTCAGCAGTCACTTGTCACTTCATTCTCCGTGCTAGCTTTCATAAACAATATTTTGTTCCACGTCTTATCTGCCAACAGAAGAAGTTCTAGGATATCGCATAATTAAGAAATGTGCTATGCTTTGAGAGAGTATTCTTTTAGTTGCTATTTGTACTTATAAACTGCAGCTTTTATGCTCAGTTGTTTTAGAATGAATACTGATTGTTTGTTGTACGGTGCTTCTGCTTTGATGTATGCTAGTTTTTAAAATCACTTAGGTCGTTATAAATGTCTTCTCATGTTGGTTTATTAAGCCTTTTGTTTCCGCTTTTTATTCCTGCTGAAGAGTATAGTCTTTCTGTCACCAGAAGGATCTCTTTCTGTCTTTTCAGTCAGGCATCATCAATCTGTAATGTCAAGCCATACAGAAGAGCTTTTAGTCTCCAGCTGGTGACTCAAGATTTATACCCCAGTGTTAAGGGGCACAAGAAAAATCAAATCACTGAGCACCCTATTTGTGAGTGAAAAAATAGAGAGTTTATGAAAAAGAGGAGCAGTGTGCAGATCTGTCAAAAGCAGATGATTTATGTAAATACAGGTTGAAGGGAATTGGCGAGAGGATATTATATTAAACTAGTACTTACAGGCAGATGATGCTGTACTTCAGAAATACTAATTATGCTTTCAATGCATGTTAACATTAAAATTAGGATTCGTGTAGAGTGTAGGGCCACGTTACCTGTACCCGTGTGCTCTGATCCAGTGACTGATACAAGTAAGGACACAAGATGAAAAACCAGAACCTACGTGTATTGAAATGGAATCGCTACTTGTAAGCGGTGTCTTGATCTGCCTCAGTTATCATTAGTTTCAGGGTGAAAATACTTCAATTCCGATTAACATATTACATCATTGCAGAAAACTACCCTTCTTTTGAATGAGTTGCTTCTCTCTAAATGTTTTTGTTCTTAGCTCTTTAATCTTGCAGCTAGAACTGCTCCTATGCCCACATAGAGCCCTAAGGATGTAGGGTTTCATGAGGTTACTCGGAAAAAGTACTGAATGTTTCTGTCCCAAGAGAAGCCATGTGGGAGGAGGATAGAATCCATGTGACTGCAGCTGATCGTAGAGTTTCAAGTATATTTGCAAGTAAGCTGAGTACTTGGCAGCCTTAGGAAATCTCAGGTGTCGGTGGTTAGTGGTTAAAGTGATAAAACAAGCTGTGCACCTGTCAGTCTCACTGTTGTTCACTGCAAGATTTATCTGCGTATGTGGTAACAGCTACAGATGTGCTAGCAGGAACCTGACAATTTTAGTAGTATCCTGGAAAGCCCACCTTCACCTAGCCTGGTGCTAACATTCATATTATTACTACCCATAAAACTTAAAATCTGTAGCAGTGACAGAAAATACTAGAATAGCTCTGGGTGCAGAAGGCTGACTCCACATAGTCTTTGCTGGTATTAGCCAAGTACCTACGAGGGCATTTCTGCTTTTAGCTACAGTCATTATGGACAAATCTATTGGGAGAAAGTACTGGCTGGAGCAAATTTCAGTGAGTAAGGCCAGCTGCTCCCCCGGTCAGTATTAGCATGACTACAGAATCCTCCAGTGCCTCTTGTCCTATGTAGATGAAGGGAACAATACAAGGCCATAAAACTAGTCCCCTCTTCTCTTAGAGCAGGCATTCGTAAATCGCCTTTGGTGGTGGAAGTCAGGAGCGTGGTTTCTTTACTAACCAAAGTGTTGTTTTAGATCTCTTCACTGCATTCTCCTAGGTCCGGGAGCCTGTTTGTATCAGGGTCTCTGATTTCCCAAATTCAGATTCCTCTATCTTTTTTTTTCCTTCAGTGAAATTGATTTATTTTTTTTCGGTGATTGACCCTTACAGCCTTGCCAGCTGCTGCCACATTTGTGTCCCAGTCGGAAGCCCCTGATCTGCTGACTGGTGCTAGTCAGACATGCGGTGTCAAAATTATCAGACTGCAAATCAGGGGAATTCTCTTACGGTAACTGAACCAGGCCAGGGTGAAAGCAGTCTTCCTATTTAACTATTCTGATCGGCATAAGCTATTTCTTTCTTTGCTTCCTCCTTTGGAATGGCCACACAGAAACGTGTGCTACATTTTGGGAAGGAGGTGGCTAAGGCCGTTGTTCAGGTTTGATGAATTTAGGCAAGGGGTCAAATTTTCATGCTTCACTTGGAAAATGGGGTGCCTAGCATGCATGGAAGCATACACGCAGGAAGGATGCGTACGTAAACGTTGTTGCCGTTCAAAGATTTGCTGGATCGACATACGCTTACCATTTTAGAAGGACTCTCGTCCCGACTGCGTTAACTAGAAGCCCAGTAATTCTTGCACCAGTCACTGCAAGGTGTTTATTGAGCATTAGACCTGGAGCCAAATTTAGCTCAGTTCAAAGCTTAACTGGAATTTTCTTAATTATTTCAGAATAAACTTGATCACTTGAACTTAGGCATGGTTAATTTGAGTAATTTGGCTTAAATATGATAAAAGTTGATTTAGACTAAGGATATTTTTTCTAAGTATTGCATGCAGTTTACCTCAGTCTGTTCAAAGTTCTTGTCTGCGTGTGTTGCTTTCCTGGCATGCACTGGTGCAGATGGGAGAAGGCCTGCCTGTGTAGCCAGTGAGGAAATATTGGAGTTTTGTTGAAGTCTATGCCAAATAGAGTTGACCTTTACAGTTCAACAGATGTCCAACAGACACCTGCAGAAGACAAAGGATAAATGGAACTTTCCTTTTCAAGTACTTGCCAAAGCTACTTTAAAAAGTAACAATTGTGTTGGTGTTACAGTTTTAATGATGCCAGAAAGCTGCAAAGGACCGTAACATACTGAGGATGCCTGTATTTTCAGCTAGGGAAGATGACATATGGAAGCCTTATTGGAGTTTTTACTTTCCCATAACAATTAGTCGAGTTATTGTTGCCCTTTTGGCACCTCTGCATTGCCCTAGTTGTCAAGGGTTTAATTTTACTTTCAAAACAAACTATAATGCCAGTGACTCTTGGTCACTTTATCTTTTGAATCTTCAGTTCCTTTCTTTTCTTAACACAGGGCCACGACGCACAGTGATTTAGTGCTACGTGCAGTAAAATTGGGGATTCCGTACAAGGTCATTCATAATGCTTCAATAATGAATGCAGTGGGCTGCTGTGGTTTACAGGTAACGTTTTTGTATCTATGCTATTCCACAACTGCCAAAGTTAGAATGGGTGAGCTCTTCTACTGCTGTAGCAGTGCATGTTGCAATCTGAAGTTTGAAGTTCTGTAGCAACTGTATGCTTCTGTTGTCAGAATTTGTTAACACTTCCTTTTCACCGTGCTACATGTCGGCAAAAGTCCCTTTTGATGACCGCATGTGAAAATGAATAGTAACACTTCTATTCTTCTCTGCTCTCTAACTTCCCTCTGCCCCAGGAGACCTTGATATTTAAGTTGTTTTACAGATAAAACTATGCGCATGTTGGCTTCCTTCTACTACTGATGGTCACCTGATAAGTTTATTCTTGAATTAGGCTGTTACTCTGTTGAGAAATACGTTGGTCTTGCCATAAAAGGAATATGTGCACAAGCCTGTCTATATGCCCAACTCAGATCATAACTAATTCCAAAATCTTGTACATGATGCATTCTTTCTCTCTGAGATTGACCTGTCCTCACTTTCTGCCCAACTGCCGAGAGAGGAGGGATTTGCCTAGCCAAGGACTAGAAGAACAAATGCCAGGTTTTGTGCTTCTTGAATGGCTAGAGTAGAACGGGTCTAGTGTCCCCCAAGAAAATACTTCACTACTTCCTTTTTACAAATGTCTAGGGCCATTATTACTTTTCCTGCATGAAAACTGTTACGGCAGTGTATGTATCATGCCTAATAGCATATAAATTAGTTGAAGCTTCCCCCTCTTGTTTTCATTCATTACTTTGACATAGAACCTGCCCTTGCAAGGTTCAGAATGGTTCCCTGTGTATGGCAAGCCCTAAACCAAGCTCCCGCTTTACCAAAACTGAAAACAAGCACAGGGATGTAAGTGTACTACAGGCAAGAGCTGAGGGTTTGAACAAGTTTTCATCGCCGAAGGAGGAAGCATTCCTTCCTAGCCTAACGTAAAAGAACACCATTTTTAAAAATTTCAACAAACAGCCGACACCTTCAAATGTACACGGACAAACTCCAATAGCCTTCTTTCAATGCTGCCCAGCCACAGAAAATCTGTTGCAGTACATTGGGTGTTATCTCTGGCTTCGATCACGTCGGAATGGTTTGGAAACGCCAGAGCCCTGTCTGATCTGGCGCTTCAGCAGCGCTGCACCGACGCCTGTTCCCAGATGTGAATGCTAATGCCAAGGGGAATGCAGCACAGGATTCACAATCTTTATAATTCTTCCCGTGAGCATTTTCTTAGTGATACCTGCCTATTGCTGTAAGACTTGGGCAAAATTATCTTTTAGGAAGGAAATAGGCTCCTTGGTGTCTAAAATCTACATGCAGAGCAGACAGATGGCAGCTGTCGCATGACTGCACTTACTGGGGCGGGTGACACAAGAGTTGAGCCTGGGGCTCACCCTTTCCCCTTTTGGCTTCATGGTGGCACGAAGTTTGCTTCTGCTGTCAAGCTGTTGACAAGCAGTTTCTGCTACCCGCTGTCTTTTTACTGTTCTTTTACGTTCCTTAGGAAGGAAGGTGCAAGGCTCATATTCCCAAAGAGAACAGGTGACTAAGGTTTCTGAAAGTTTGCTTCCGCCACAACTCCAGCTGGGCATGGGAAGGAGGAGTACAGAGCTTCTAGGTTAATTGGAAAAAAGAGCAGAAAACTAACTGGGAATATATTGCAGACAGTCCATAAGGTTTTTCACATATGCGGAGCTCTGGAGATTAATTTACTGTTTCCTTATCCCATGCTGAAGGGGACAGACCATGAAGGAAATGTGATGTTATTCACTCTGGCATTAGTCCCCGTTTCCATTCTGGCTTGGGAGGGGCTGCCTTCTCCTAAGTCAACATTCCTGTTGTTGTATAAAGCATTTTAGGAAATAGTGATCATATTGTATTACTGGACAGACTATAACCAGCTGTACGTTTAACTCTTCATTGCTTCTTACCAGCATAAACAGCAAGTGAAGGGTATCTTACAAAAAAACCAGCCTGTGATTTAATTAGAGCTGTGGTGGAAGTTTGTAATTTCTTCCAACATTCTTTAAGTTCAGGGCTGCCTCCTGCCATCAGTTTAGTTTTGGAGTTACTGTGTTTCAAATTGCACAGTTGCTGTCAAGTATAGGGGGGATTCCTCTTTTGCTTCACCACAGAAAAGGCTTGGCTTTTTTTCTTGTTTTAATCTGATTGTGATACAAAACCTCTTTCTTTCTTACTAGAGAAAAACAGGAAACACCTTTATATGCTGTTCTGAAAGCCATGTGCGTAGTGAGCTGTAACTGCTGATTAGGCCCTTGGTAAAATGCAGCTACAGCCCAGCCTGTTGACAAAAGAACGTGTCTCTTGTCATCGGAGCAATGTTTCTGTGCAGCCAACAATCTGCAGGTAGTCGCGCAGTGTTCCTGTACCGAGTGAGTTACCGAAGTCGGTAGAGCATTAGTGATGGTTTGTCACCTTCAATTCATACATACGTTTCTTGCAAATTGTAAAGAAAGGTGAATAACTATTTTCAAATACTTTTTTTTTTTCTTTACTGTCTTGCCCATTTAACTGAATAAGTGCAGCTGTTTTGAAGGCTGCACAGGTGAAGACTGTATTTGTACAAAGAACAGGGTTATTTTAGTTTTGAAAATTAAACTTTTTGAACTTCTAGGAAGCTCTCACAGATTGATGCAATGAACTATAGCTATTGAAAGCAGGAGGTAGTGTAGCTTAGTATTTGTCTGGGCATAAGGCTCTATGACTTGCTGTGGCTCCCTCT
The DNA here is from genome assembly GCA_013400535.1 of Scopus umbretta. Classification (NCBI taxonomy): domain Eukaryota; kingdom Metazoa; phylum Chordata; class Aves; order Pelecaniformes; family Scopidae; genus Scopus; species Scopus umbretta. Next base: position 82,440 of record VZTL01025553.1, read on the forward strand.
TACGTGTTCTTGCTGTGCTTCACTGCATCCATTTTTTTTTTTTCCCCAAGGCTGAAGAACATCTTTTCCCTCAAAAACAAATGAATACAGCTTGGGGGGAGCAGCCAGGAAAAGTGCCTGTTTGTGAGTGCCTCTTAGCACGTTCTCCGCAGGTTCACCTCTCCTGGCTGAAGCCTGAAGCTGTAGGTACGTTGATCACTCTGACTCCTGTTGTAGCAGGGAGCAACCACCGGTGAAGAAAGTCATGCAGTTTGGTATCTACACATACTGCCAGGGAAGTCAGGGAGAGGGGGCAGAAGTCCCCAGGGGAAGGCCGAAATTCTCAGAGAGCCCTTCTAGCGGGTGGTAACTAGTGAGACAGTTCAGCTTTCCTCAGCAGCAGCTGCACTGTAGTTCTGTAGCTTTGGAAAGCGTAGTATTGTAGGTAACAGACTTACCTCTGTTCTACCACTGCTCAGCTACGCTGCGAGCAAGGCGTTGCCTTGGCTCTATCTGACCAGGATTCAGCATTGCAAGGTGGGAGCAAAGGGGGAGCCTAGCCTGACTTCCATGGCTTTATCTGTAGCCACACTCAGTTCTTCAGAACAGGGCTGATTGCTAAGGCTTTTAGTCCTAGAGTAAAGAGGCAGAAAGCTCAGGATCTCTAATTTACACCTTTTCCTTCCTTCCTAATCTGCATGACATCTGGGTTAGTTTGGGAAGGTCACTGGCCAGAGTGGTGCTCTCAGGACAGAATTCTCTTTTGACCCGCTTCTGGTAACATATCTTTGAGGTAGCAGTACGGATGTTCAAACACATGAGGAAGACTGCATCATACTGACCCGTGATGCATATGTGAAGGAATGATGCAACTTGAAATGGCTTGAGATAATGGCATTAGTGTTAAAAAGAAAAAAAAAAAAGAGGACTGAGAACTGAAGTGTAAAGCTGGAGGCAAGCCATGGGATGAGACAAAAGACTAAAATGAGCCACTCATTTCTGGGAGAGTGGTGTTGCTAGTTTTGAAAGCATTTACTTTATATTTTGGTAGGGTAACTAGGAGAAAAAAACACGTGCCATGGCAAAGAGCTGCCTTTCTTTTGAGACATACCCACTTTCCACCTGAACAGCTTCAGAACAAACATCTGTCTGTCCCCTTGCCTCTTTCAGTGACTCATCTCGATTTTTTTTGTTCGCAGTCCAGTTAATTTTTCTAAGACAAGTACAGTCATAAAATGGGTTTGTCTTTTCGATACTAGCTGGTCACTTAAATGCAAAAGCAGTGCTTACTGTGGTATTTTTGAGTCTTTACTGAACAGGTGAGTACATTTTCGGTGTTAAGCAGAAAAATATTATTTATAGATAAGGAAGCTGAAGGATGCTCTCACTGCTTGCTGTGCTGATAGTCAAACAGAAAACCTGTAGTAGCTGCAGGAGCGGAACCTCCGAGTTCCACCCTTTCTCTGTGCCCTGATCTTCAAAAATACTCTCCGCTCTAATGGGAGGGGCTCTACGCAAAATGTTTTTTATTCACTGACAGTTAAAACGAACTGTTTTCCATCACTGGTTGGTTTTCTCACTTACCACCAGCTTCTGAGCCTTTCAGAAGTTGGCACTTGCTTCTCAAACCAGCTGAAGGTTAAATCAGTGCTCGTCACACTACTTCATTACTCACAATTGCTGTGCCATTTGTCATCCGCAAACGTGACCCAGAAACATCCATTTAATCAGAGTAGGGTTTTTTCCACCATTTAGAGATCTTTGTTTCAGATTAGTAACCCAAGGGACTAGGGTGGGAAGGAATCATTGTTTGACATTACTGGTTAGAGTCTTAGGAGGCTATTAAAGATACGGTGACCTTACCTTGGAGGGAAAATCCTGTCCTGTTCAAGTTTGCTTAGAGTTTCTGGGTCTTTTGATAGCTGAATTGGGTTCAGCTTGTGGAGTCGCTATTTCCTAAGTGCTGATACAGGAGGCAGCCAAGAGAAAAACGCGTTCTTCCCTTTGGCTGCCTTTATGTGATTTCCCTCAGCTGCCTCCTGAAGACTGCAGTCTCGTGGAGTGGGTTCCCTCAGGCAAGCATCCCCTTCTTCGCAGTTCCATTCTCTCTGGCATGTTCTAAGCAGATGTCCTGATTTCAGCTTCATTCAGAGTTCATTTTCTTCCCAGTAGCTGCCATAGTGCTGTGTTCTTGGACTTAGTGTGAGAACAATGCTGATAACGCGCTGATGGTTTAGTTGTTGCTCAGTAGTGCTAACACCAGTCAAGGACTTTTCAGCTCCCCCTGCTCTGCCAGGGGCACAAGAAGCTGGGAGGGGGCACGGCCAGGACAGCTGACCCCAACTGCCCCAAGGGCTATTCCATACCCTACGGCATCACGCTCCGTATGGAAACTGGGGGGCTGGCCGGGGGCAGCGATCGCTGCTCGGGGATGGGACGGGCATCGGTCAGCGGGTGGGGAGCAATTGCATTGTGCAGCACTTGTTTTGTGTAGTCTTTTATCATTATTATTATTATTATTTTCTCTTCCTCTGCTGTCCTATTAAACTGCCTTTATCTCAACCCACGGGTTTTGGTTTGGTTTTTTTTTTATCCCCAATTCTCTCCCCCATCCCACCGGGGCAGGGAGGGTGAGCGAGCGGCTGGGTGGTGCTCAGCTGCCAACTGGGGTTAAACCACAACAGTGGACCAGAGATTTCTGGGACAGCTGAGCCAGTCTGTTGACTTCCTTTACAAAAAGGAGTCACAGCCCTGTGTGTGTGAATGGTAAAAACTTTCATGCGAAGGTTCTCATGAGAGGCATTCAAAGGTGCTAAAGGTCTGTGGTACTAAAATGAAATGGCATAAAGGGTGAGAGCTAGGCTTGTGGTTGTGTCATAGGACCAACTATAAACAAAAATGAAACTTGACTGCTTCTTGCTACCTCTTTGGTGATGATCGTCCTACTTCCTAACCTGTTCTCTGGCAACAATATGTAATATAAAGAATGGGAGGAGCCCTTTAATCTGATGTATACGGTCTGGAGGGTTGTTAACCGGTTACAGAGGATAAGGAGAAAAATCTGATTTGTTAGGTTCCTTTTTTTGAGGGTGAACATTGCATAGCATCACATTGAAACTCTTCCGACGAAGATAAGCAAACCATGTCTAAGCTTTTCTGTGTATGTTCAGTGGGGTTTATCAAGAAGCAGCCTGGGTGCTCTACGGTCTCCAAATTCCATTGAGGAATAGTCTTAGGAGAAAAAACCTCTCGGTGCCTGTCAGAGGGATGTGGTCAGGCTGTGCAGTATCTCCATTTGCAGAACACACCTACCTGTCCTGGGAGAACTCTCTGCAGTGTAACCTGTCACCCTCTCGACACGGAACATAGCTGAGCAGCGTCTCAGTCCTGCAGGGTTCACGGGCATTTGCATGTGAATATGGGTGCCAGGTCTGAAAAATGTAATGATATGACTCCTTTTTACCTTCTTTCCCTGACACGTATCCAGTTCTGAAGCTGTTTGAAATTTTAGCAAAGGCGGCAGGCTCGTAAGTGAAGAATTGCTTTGTCACCGTTGCAGCTGATACAGCAACAATTCTGGGAAAGATGCTGTAAAAATAAATATCTGCATTTTGAAACGTTTACTTCTTGGTTTCTCTGCAGCTGTTGTCCTACTGACCTTTAATATTATCTCAAATCTTCTCTCCTGCTTGCTTTAGTACTTTTTAGAGGGGTTGAGGGATCTTCCTTTTTTAATTTCCCTATTTAGTCTCAGCTTGTTCCTTCTTTTTATGCCCTGTTTTTTCGTGGTGATTAGCCACAGCAGTATTTTAAGTGAGGACTGTTGATCTGGACAGCTTCAGGTGTCTGATGTCACTCAGACTGGCCATCAACGAAGTTGTTCGGTAGTTGCATTGGCATTTCACTTGCACGCAGGCTTTCCAAGCTGAGATCATGGTACAGCACTTTTTCTCTCATAGTTTATTCTGGCCTCTCAGTTTGGAATCAATTCTGCTTATCTAAAGAACAAGTAAAGTAAGAAATATCATTAACAGAAGGGTTAAAAATACTAACTGAAAACAGGCACCTCAGTACCAAAAGTTCTCAGACGTTCTTTCCTATTATGTGTATAAATGAAATAGGAAGTTATAGCTTGTTCTGAGGTGATGAAAGTATGAGGTGAAGAACAGCTTTCCACAGAGGCAGAAAATCAGCAGAGCGAGCGTTGCCTCGGAGTAGAGAGTTCTGGCTTCCTTTCCTGACTTCAGCTACTGCATTGCAAAATTTAAGCGCACAAAGCTTTGCTTAAGCCAATTACTACTTGTGCGGCGAGGGCGGGGGGGTGGTATTTCCAAAGACTGAGGTCTTTCAAAATGACCTTTTGAAATTTTTCTGTGAAGTTTTTGAGCATTGGGGAGAAAGTAAGAAGGTTAGTTTCCAAGCTGAGAGCACGAGAAGTCTGTCCAGCCATTTCACTGAGCCCCGTTGACATTCCGGCACTTTTGCGCCTGAGCAGAGTGTCGGCACTCTGACACATCTGGTGATTAGTGCAAGTGTGCTGCTTGAGCTGGTTTAGCTGGTACAGAACAGATCTGGTCCGCTCCTAAACCCCAGCTGCTTAACGTAGAGTGCAGCACGCAGAAGACCGCTGTGAAGCTTCATTTGCTGTTGCCTGTCTTCCAAGCTGTGCCAGCAACCGTACGGCGTGCTTGTTTCGCTGAAGATGTGCAGAGCTCTTCGATGGCTTACTAAACAGCTGCTTGACAATCTCAAAGCGTGACATTAGTCCTTAGTTGTCTTGTAATACACCTTGGTTAACAAACGTGTCACAGTGTTATTCCGACCACAAGCATGATTTCTGGAACTCTGGGGCCCTATCCAGGCTTCCGTGGTTGGTGGAAAGAATCTTTTTTTTTTAATTTCGGTGCGTTCTGGCTTTAGTGGATCTGCTGTCCTCGGTAACTGCTGAATCCTTAGGCTAGTAGTGGAGTTTTTGGTATTTACTGCTCTCTCTGCAGCAAGGCTTTTCTTAAGAGTCTGCTGCTTCATGCTGGATTTCAAGAGGTAGAAATTAGAACACAGCGCAGGAAACTGCGTTAGGAACAAATTGAATCTGCAGGAGGTACAGGGAGGGAGTTAAAAATGTAAGTTCTGCTACAGTTATGTGTTGCTGCTTTAATGCAGGCTTGCCGTGGTGGAAGAGCAGTGCCTGCATTTGCATAAATGTCACACTTCTGCAGAGATCAAATGCTGGGTTAGAAAGAAATACTTCTTTGCGTCTGCAGAAGAACCTTGGAAGGTAATTGGTTACAAGTAGTCAAGCACAAGGAGGGGTATCCATTTATTGCTTCAGTTCCACAGCATTCATAGATTGTTGGTGTGCCAGAAAGTGTCCAAGGTAGTATTTTCCCCTCCTTAGTTTAAAGTGAAAATACGTATGCATTCGTGTTAGGAAATCTGTTCTTTAGACGTTTAGTTAGCAGAGGGGTGTAAGTTGGAAAGGCATTTCTAGGAGGTTACTGAAATATGCCCCGTTCCATCTTGTTGGGGAGAAGCTAGTTCTGTGCTGTCCAGGTGCTGAGAAAACAAGTGTATTTTTGTGAGACTGTAAGTACAGTTTCCCGTGACATCAATTCTTTGTGAAGATACTCTGAAGTTACTTCTGCTGAATAGACAGGCCATTTCTGGCAAAAATGTTTTCTTCTTTTTGACATTCAGGCTTCAGTTTTAATGCAAAACCTGGTAAACAAAGGAGAGATTCAGTGAATCTGACTGGCAGTGCTTGCACAAAAAGGATAACTTGCTTAACTTCTTGTTGGCACAGATGATGGAGAAGCTTTGTAATGATCAATGGAAAAGAGAGGAATAACACTCAGAACAAGTGCTGTAGGGTATAAAGTTGAATGCCCAGCTTGTTTTTAGTACGTGGCAGAACGGTCTCAGCAAAATACAGATCAGATCGTAACGTTTTGCTCATTTCTGCGTGTCCTTTTCTTTGCTAAAAGGCAGAGGTGGAAGATTCTCTCCTTCAGGTCATCACAATGCCAATGGGACTGGGGTAAGATCCGAGGTTAACGGAGGCCCCTTTCCGCACCGAGCGAGGGCTGCTGCTTTGGGGAAATGACCGCAGTGGCTTTCGGGTGGCAGATGGTAAGCTAGCCAGTTGGGTTGGTGCCGGACATTTCAGCGGTTGTGGATGACTGAAGGTATACCACCAATGGGATTAAAGGCTAACTTGCTCCCAGGTGCTCTACCAGCAAAGGGGAGAAAGAGAAACTCCTTGTTCTCATAGTTTTTCTGCAAAGTTGGTACGAAATGGAAAGAGTTCTAGTAGCCAGGTGAAAAAATAGGCAAACCATAGCTTGTTTTTTGTTGTTTTTTTTTTTTCTTTTTCTAGAACACAGCCTTGAAATAGCTAAAAAGTTACATCAGGAGCAACTCATTTGGTTCAACCTGTATTTAGTTTACTGGAAGAGCCTTTAGGTTGTGAAATGTACACTGTGTGTTCTTGTCCTTGTGCTAGAATGAAATACTGAAAAGAGGAAATGTTTTCAGTAATATTCCAGGAATCTTTGAATAAACACTGTTCCTATCAGCGTGAATGGTTAAAAGTCGAGCTTTTGGTCCCTTGAAAACAAACATTTCTGCTTTGATCCGAATTCTGTTCTGCCAGCATAAAGGAGTTAAAACCGCAACCTAATGCCACAGTAAAATACGTACGTGTAGGGGAATCCCCAGATGGCACGGAGCTGCCAGAGCCACTTCTGCATAGGGCCCTCTTCTCTGCCAACAGCCCGCACAGTGCCTCCTGTAGTGGGCTTGGGAAGGCAGGTTTTCATTCCAGGTTTACAAAGTGGGGAGGTTAGTCCGTATAGCGGTTGTTTTTCTGGTGGGCTTGAGCAGACGGCATATTGGCAAGCTGCGAAATCCATCTGGGATGGCCCCATTCCAGAGCTGAAGTGACCAAAATTGATGCACGGTTTTGCCCTTTTTCAAGTCGGTTGCAAAAACTGGCACGCCAGAGGTTGCATACGCCTTTTCGCTTTTGCATCGCTGGAAACGATTGGCAAGACTATTGCTTCAAATGGCTCCGCCGAGATTAGGGACTCGCAGCAGTAGAGTGTTAAGACTGAGAGTAAAATGGGCGAGCATGTTTGACACAGAATCTGCTAGCAATGTTCTTCATACCATGTGTGCATTAAAAACGTTGCGCCTCTCCGCTTCTTGCACAAGCTGTCCCCGTCTTCAGATCTTCGCCCCCACTGTCTCTTCAGGCTGTAACTCCTTTCGCACGATACGGCTTTCATCTGCAGGGAAGTGCTGGTTTAAGACAACTACTACTGTATTGGTAGCACCAAAACATTGTTAAGTATTACGGCACTGTTAGAAGTTGCCTAGCCTTAAGCAAAATAAGAAATAAGAAGTACTAATTTTCGTGCTAATCTACAAAGCTTAAAGGGACTTCAGAATTAAGTGACAAAGAACAGAAGGCAGATTGGAAGTTAGGTAATAGACTTGGAAAAGGGGAATGCAGAGGTAGATTAAAACTTCAGAGGTGGTTCATTGGTCGTTCTTTAACATGCTTTACTCTTTGGGGAGTGAAACAAGAAGAGCGCATCCCTCTTATGGAGAAGAAAAAACAGTTCAGTAATTACAGATTTTGTTAACAAGAAAGGAGGGAATGCAAAGGGACACACTAGAACTAGTCAAGAGATACAGAGAAGCACAGGGCAGCTTTTTTAAAAGGAAGCATTACTTTTAATGCAATGTTTTGTTGTATATTTATGAAAGAGCAAACTTAAGCGTCTTCTAGGAGAGTACTCTCCCTGTGGTATGAAACTTCTTTATTAACTCGGCTCCGGACTTTTCAGCGTTGTCAATTGTTCGTGATTTTCCTAGCGTTTTCTTGTATGCTCTACTACTTACTTTTTTCTTACTGTGTATGTGTGTTATTGCATTTGCTTTGTTTTACAGTTGTACAATTTTGGAGAGACAGTTTCTATAGTTTTCTGGACAGATACATGGAAGCCAGAGAGCTTTTTTGACAAGATGGAGAAGAACAGGCAGAATGGAATGCACACACTGTGCTTACTCGGTAAGCAGCAGCTACCCCGGTTCCTTAGCTGCCATCTTCCGCGGTGTCAATAGGCATGAGATGAAGTCTGTGATTAAACAAATGTTCTTAGCTAACGTAAGCTTTGAAAATCTACCAAAAATTGGAAGGTTAGCGTATGTGTAGAGTCAGGTCAGCCATTGTTCAAGCTGCAGCAGCCGGGAATTTCTTAATTCCTCTTCAGAAATTCTGTAGGAAACTGTGCCTTCGTAGACGTCAAATAGGAGCCGGAGGCCCATATGGGCTCTGAAGATCAGTGTGATTGTAAGCTAGATGAAGCGCAGGGTCCAAATCAGATTGCAGTGACCAGCAGCTATCTTGTATTGACTTAATTAAACCTTAATAGGTTAGAGCTCAACACGTTTGACTTTCTGGGGCCCTAAATGATACATACATTTAGCCACCCTTCTGTTTTGTAAGGTGAAACTCCCTTTCCTAAATTACCTCCTCGAAAGCCGTTTTGGCGGAGGGCGATTGTCACGCGAGACGCTTCAGCGCTGCGAAAAATCCCTGCTGATGGTGGAGCTGAAGCGGAATACCGCTCCCCCCTGCCCACTGTCCCCGGGCTCTCAGCTGAAAGCCGGGCTCCGAGTAACATTCCTCCTCCAGGTAGCGCCTTCCAGCCTATGGCACTGCCTGCGTATAAACGATAAGGCGCTTGCGTGTTTGTGTATGTGATTATACACCTTTCTGTATCGTCTTTCGGACACAGCTGGGAACTCTCAGTGTTAAATAAATTAATATTTTAAGTAAAAACAAATTCTGTGGTAACTGGAGGAATCCTGAGCAGGAAACGATTTAAATGTGTAAGCATCACTGCACATCAAACTTTCCAATGCCTTGAAAGTTGTTTGTGTTCAAAATTGGCTAAAAATCAGAATTGTGGTGATTTGTTTCAAGGGATGACTTCACAAGTGTTTTAAACAAGGATTATTACAACTGTGATCTATTAAAGCAAAGTATTCATTCTTTAGCTATTTTGCATACTCAATTCTACGATCTCCCTTTTTATGTTTAATTTTTTATGCGGTAGCGAGAAAGTAAAAATTTGGAAAGAGGGAAACTGACTGCTAAATCCCATGTTTCAGGGAGAGTTGATGTGCCTGCACCTAACTGTAGCTCACAGCTGAAAACTACCAATTTCCCAATTAATTGTTCCCTTAATACCACTTGGTCATTCTGGGCTACGTAGTGGTTGTTCATCCAGCCAGACTAGATTACCAGATAAGCAAATGGGGCGTAAAAAGGTTAGTGCTGATAAACTTTGGAATTCGAAGGGACTTCAGGGACATACAAGCAATTTGGTAAACGGTGCACTAACAGTCTTGCAGCTTTGCATTTTAAACCCCTTTCTTCAGAGTCACTTTGGTTTAGGAGTTGATTGTGTAACTTCAGCAATACTTTTTTTTTTTAAAAAAAATCAAGATTAAAAATGGATCCAGCTTTCACTGTGGTAACATTTGGGGGCATTTGTTTTGATTGTCTCTTGGAGAGACTGTGGTCCATTAGAGTTTCCTAGCATTGCAGATGTGGAGAGCCTTCCCTGACCCCTTCTCTATTTCAGTTTTGCCCAAATCCTTTTTTTTTTTCCCCATAACAGAAGATTGTGCTAAACTTTGATTGGGACGGGAAGGAAGTGCTAACGAAAGTCAGGTTCCTGCATGGCAGTGATGTAATTGCTGTCAATCAGTCATACTGTTTTACCTTTTGTGACCACAATGTACTCATCATTTGAGTAGACCCGAGAACCTGGTGTGCTTAAACGTGCTGGCATTCAGCTGTCCTGGGGTAAATATGCCTGCTATTTGTACACTGAGCAGTATTTTTATTCATCTGTGTTGCTCTGAAATCGGTGACACTTGCCCTATCTTTGGGTAAAATCACATGCATAAAATCACAATACTTGGGGACGAAGATACGAAACAGTAGAATGTGATCCATACGCCTTTTTCCTGTAACAGCTAAAATGTCGTCACAAAGTTTATAGAATCTGCTAATTAAATTAAGCTTTACCTACACAGAAAACTAAGTGGGAAGTTTGTAGGGAACCTGCGTTTTAACATCTGTTTTTTCCTACAGATATTAAAGTGAAGGAGCAGTCTCTGGAGAATCTAATGAAGTGAGTCACCCTTTTGAAAATCCACGGAAACGCACAGCGTGTTTGCAAGGGGGCTTTTTGTACAAGGAACAAAGCTGCTTTGCCCAGAGTCCAATGCTGAACTTAGCTGCCTTCTCCTCTTGTACTTGGTGGCCACGGTCTTTTGTGTCTTACAAGGCGTAGAACTTTTTTTGTTCATTACAATAGGACTGGGCTTTATTTACAGTAACTGAACGTAATTGCAGCAGAGCATCATCTTCTTTATAACTGTTCCTGTGAGAAGCATTGACTCAGAATGGGGTTAATTTGCCAGAGCTTTCCGCTTGGCAAACGGAGTGTTATTTTACTCCTGTTCTGTCCCACCCTGAAGTAGATTAAGAGCTGAAACGGTGTTCCGAATGCATTCTTCCTTACACCGGCTAGAAACAGCGTGAAGTACGGAATGCACGCTACCCTTTTTAAACAGCTAAATAAGCAATACATAGAAAATGCTCTCAAGTTCATTTAACTGTATTCCAAAACCCTCTTGCCACATCTTAATCATCTCCCTGCAATCTGTATGTTTTGACAGTGGCGAATATAAACGGTTACTTCATACGCATGCTGTCACTCTGGTCTAAGTGAACATTTGTGAAGTCTCACAGTATCATTGAGGTTTGTTTATTCTGGAGTTTCAAAATAAAATCTGTCTATCTGAATCCACAGTTGGCAACGAAAGCAGCATTTCATTTAAGAATGTATTTTTCTAGTCTGTAATCATCTGCCTACAGGGCATTTCACAGAAAAACAGTAGTTTGCCCTCGGATTTAAGTCTAATGCCTCTTTCGGGAGTAGCTGCAAAAGCTGCGTATTGCTTCCAGCAGCTGAATTTGCTTTTAGGACTCAAGTGATCTGCCAGCTGGAGGCCCCGCTGTCTCACAGGTGTGGTGAGAGCACAAGAGACTTCTGTCTTCCTTAAAACTGCCACTCTTCTCTAAAAGGCCCAGCCCAAGAGCCTGGGCCTGCTGAAGTTCAGTTTGCTGGTCTAGAGGTTTCGTGAAATAAACGCTAAGAACGCTAGCGATAATGAAATGGGTTGTATAGGAAATTTCTCTACTTTTCCTTCCCTGCAGAGGAAGAAAGATTTACGAGCCACCACGCTACATGAGTGTGAATCAAGCTGCAGAACAGCTTCTTGCCATTATTCAAAACAGGAGGCTCCAAGGAGAAGAACCAGGTACTATTGCTGCCATGTTTCTGTCTGCCACTGCCCCTCTCGAGCCACGCTCAGCGCTGAGCCCCTGACCTCTGCGCCCTTCCTCTTCATCCTAGCATCGCTTGCTCTGCAGCGGAGTCGGGCTGCCTTAAATCCTCACCACCAGGCGGATTTGGCAGAGCTCGAGCGTGGTGCCGTTCCGCGGGCACAGCTGACCGAGCGCTAGCGGCTGCTGGAGGTTTAGTCAAAGCCCCAGCTCGGTAACCCCGTACCGTTTCCCTCCATCTGTGACCGCGAGCTCTTTGATCCACGAGAGCTGCGGGAGGCGGAAGGATTCTGAGCTTTTTAGATCAGTCGAGCCTCAAAAATCTCCGCTATCTTTTATTCGGACTGGTCACACTCTGCTCTACATGAATACCAGCATGAATCTAGGTTAACCCAAGGATGCAGAACTGTGATTTTGACCTTGAATTCTTAACAGTAGTCGAGAACAAACTGTGAAAGACGTTTATTGAGACCAAGGGTGAAATCACAGCGGCTATAAAGATGACTCAGTTGTGTCACAAGAAAAACTCTTTGTCATAGAAATTCATCTAGCCCTATTCCTCCTTTTAAAAGTTTATTCCTCAAACACTGTTAAAAAGAAAATCCTTTCATTTTATCCTTTACAGAGAGTGAAGCAGCAGCAGCAGTTTCCTCAAAGCGAACACAAGGCTTGAATGAATTTCATACTCTACTTCTGCTGCCTTCCCGTTCCTGTTTATAAACATCCCTAAGACCCAGTTTTATTTTCTTTGAAGAACAAGCTTCTTTCTAGGCCACGCCAATGATACATTCATTGGAGTTTTAAGAAAGCAGTGTTAAAGTTTAAGCATTTTGAGTGCTGCTGCTTTTATGATAGGACTATTAGTCAATCAGTTAAGCATTTAACCTTCTTTCTTACAGCAATTACTGAAAACACAATTTGTGTTGGCCTCGCACGTGTGGGCGCCCTGGATCAGAAGATCGCCTCAGGCACGCTGTCTCAGATGTCCACAGTGGAATTGGGCAGTCCGCTACATTCTTTGATTGTTACGGGCACTATGCATCCTCTGGAATTAGAAATGCTTCAGCTTTTTTCTGTAGATAGTTCCAGTTTTGAAAACTACGCATTTCAAAGGACCACTTAAATAAAAATGCGGCATTTAAAGTTGTAGTCCGTCTCTAGTTTCATGACAGCATGAAGTTATTGCTGTGAATATTCAGAGCTTGCCTAAGTGCAGTTAGATGGTATACTGCTTCAGAAGACACCACCACAGGGACCTGGGCCTGCTTTTACCTGAGGCTACAAACCACAAGCTGCACCTTGGTGGCTTCCACCACCGGGATGCCTCCAGAGGCCTTTAACCCTTAAAACCCTCTGCCTGGCTCAGTTCGTCGACGGCTCCATCAGCCCTGGCTTGACGACTAGGGTAAGAAGCGCGAGTCGAGGACTGAGGAAGCGTACCAGATACCTGTCTGGCATCACTTTTGCTGTAGTACATTAACCAAGCCTACTGCGTACGTGGTTGTAAGTGCATTTTAGAGCTTAGATTTTGCTTTTCAACTTGCCAGCAGCTTAGCAGTTCTCTCGCCAATAGGAACTGTGAGCGTGCAAATCCTGTTAGGGCTGTATCCATCTTTCCACTTGGGAGAGTGAATACGGACAGGTGAGCGTGTGCTTTATGTCTAAAGCAAGGAAGAGAAGAACTCACCTTCCGGACAGTCGGTGAAACAGAGGGAAAAGCCGTGCAGAAATTCTGATTTCAGAAGGTTGCAACTTAAAATAGAACTGCATTTCTTCACATGTTAATGCTAGCATTTATGAAGTGCTGGACTCAAACTGCGGCAACCACAAGTAACCTCGAGCCAATTCTCAGGAAACAGAGTGCAAGATCTCTCCTTTACATCAGCTAATGGAAGATGGTGGTTGCTGTTTCAACTAGTCGTCACAGTACGTATGACAACAAAGCAGACCTCCATGCATGTTTTGTTTAAACTGAAGATTTATTGGAAAGAAATTTGATCCCGCATCTTTTCAGCAATATAGAATATTTAACATTTTGTATAGACTGTATTCAAGTAGAAAAGATTACATTAAAAATTTCTAATATTGCACTTGGGACAAGTCATGGCTAAGCTACTAACATTAGTATTCCAGAACAAAATCATAGATAGTCTTCAGAATTTTAGCGAGCTGCCTTGTGTTATCATTAAGATTTCTTTACAGGTGTTTTGATTACTGCAGTATTCAACTTAAGCTCACCACTAAGAGTAATTCCTGCAATTTAAAAGTAAAGGCAAGCAACGTGCTGAATGCAAGCAATACGCTGTACGCTACCAGGAATGGCTTTGGCGATTTCCTCATTCACAATATTTCACACTTCAGCCAAAAGACTGTAGCAACTCATTTCACTCTTCATTTCACTCTTGTACGAGGTCCCAGCGAACACGTGGGGGACGCCAACGCGCAGGGGAAGTGAAAGACACAACTCCATTTACACATTATTTCCGCCAAATTACCACCTAGGCAGGAACCTTTTGCGGCTCACTGGAACAGACAAGCAGATTAACCAGTATCTGCACAGGGCGAGAGGCGCAGTCCGCCCGCACCTTTTCACATTGCAGCACTCCCTGGCCAGTGACGTCCCAACAGGGGTGGTCACTGCAACGACGCCCCAGAGCGCCAAAAGGGCATCCTGGCAAGTTGCCGATGGGGAGTGTTGTGGAAGCGTAAAGGAGGAATTCACCGCTGAGTCAGTGTTAGGGATCAGAGAGAAGGATTATTTAAAAAGAAAAGGAAAAAACGGACAAGCCAAGCCCTCTCGTTCCCAAACACGCTTCAAAGGGGCGGGATAATCAAGAGTCAGAGGAAGCAGCAGTCTGGGGGAAACAGGACAGGCCTTCATGAGTAACTAAAGCTGTTGCTCTGAACTGGTAGTTAAAGATCTCATTACGCGAGTATTGATTAGGATCTGCATTTTTTAGAAGCGTGAAGGTTTCTGCAGCTGAAATCCACACTGTGAGAGAAAAGCCGTGAACTTGACAATTGGATTGCACGGAGAGTGCAAAGGGTGGAAAACTGCAGTTCTGCAGCAGCAGCTTCCCTCCCCTCCCGTAGCCTCTTCACGCTCCCAGAGCAGGCTCACTTACAACAGTTAGGAAGAGATACCCTGTCTTTCCTTCACCTTTACACCTGGCTTTTCGTCTTCAGAAAAAAAAGTTAAGGACGTTAAGAGTCACCAAGGTCCTTTTTATTAGTAGCAGCAGTTTGAATTTTTTTGAAAAAAGAGTGTCAGCAGCTCTTCCCAGTGATGCAATTGAACTTTCTTTCGTAGTCAGCAGTATTACATAAAAAGCAGGGTCATTTATTTGGACCAGCACTTTTTGCCTTAGTTTACGGAATCGCACCAGTAACGCAGCGCCCTGCAGGGGCCCTGCTGATCTATGGAAAGAGCTATCCGTACGCACGGGCTTACGGGATTAGCCCACGAAGGCCCGGCCGTCACTGTGCCTGCTCTCAACAGCAATTTTCTTCCCCTGTTCTTTACCGTGATAAAGATTTGGGGCCTTTTAATACAGACACTCCGTAGCCCTTGTTCCATCTTATTTTGCTGTAGGTCCCATAAAAACCATGCAGTCTGCAGGCTTGGTCTTTAGGACGATACGGTTGTAAGTTACTATTTTCAGTCACAGCAAAAAAAAAAAAAAA
>VZTL01025553.1:98729-114818 GCA_013400535.1 Scopus umbretta
TATAAGATGGAAGTAATGGGCCACAAAAAAAAAAAAAAAAAAAAAAAAAAAAGCAAACCCACAAAGACAGACCAGTAACCCCCACAGGAAGCTTCAGCTACAGGAAAACATGAGAAGAATCATACTTGGAAAACTTGGTTCAAAACTCAGCACTGGACACCAGGAAGCTGAGTTTTAGCAGGTGATCTGCAGACCTTCACCCATCTCTGGATGCCAGCCGTTGGCACAAATCTTCCTCTAAATGGTGCGATGCGTCGCCAATGAAGCGTTGAAAAGCAAAGGGTTACACAATAAGCTAGGTAGTTAGCAAAACACTAACAGAGCTTTGACTCTCCGATAAGAAAAGCTGCACTTTCAATTGCCTGATTTCTACTCTCCTAAAACCCCAGCAAGTATCCCCTTAGCGTGTGTGAGAAACCAGACCTCACTCTGTTTAGCGACACAGTAGATGTGACTGTAGCTACCTACTGGGCATGTCATCGACTGTCTTCTGTGGAATTTTGTGATGCTTATCCTTAAAAAGGCATGAAGTCCACTTTCCATTTGACTTTTGTACACTGTCCTCAACTATATTTAACAAACAAATGAGAGATTTCTTACTATAAAAACATGAACTTGTCCTTAATGAAGGAAGAGCTATCTTGGGTAGAAAACCCAGACTTGTACAAACGCTACCAACAGTCAGATCAAGTCCCTGTAAGCAACAAGATGTCAAAAAATTATTAAAAAATCAATATTGTGTCATTATAACCAGCTCATAGGCTTTTTCACTCGGTTTCCCATATTTAAAAAGTTTGTAGATGTACATCTTAAAACCAAAAAAACCCCACCCCCCNCATGCTGTCAACCAACAAGCAGCAGTCTATATGCAACATACTACAAAACAGTAGGAGGGATCGCCGCCCTAGAATCACAACCGTATTTTAATTACCTTTTCTGTGAACACACTTCTGCTCTTTTTCTTTACACCCAGGGTGCGGTTCCAAGCACAAGAGTACGCCCCCAAGCTTTGTACAAAACCAACATTCATGTTTCGGTATCTCATCGGGAAGATTCAGGAATCGCCAATCAATTTGGCAAGCATCGTGTTTTCACACGAAGAGAGATCAAAATTCAGGTGCTACACAGGAACGACAGAACGAATGCAAGAAACTCCTCACTCTGTCGTGAATTCAGCAACATCAGGGGCAAACAAACCATTTCTGCACACGAATCCTCGGCACTTTCACAGTGCCTGCGCAGACACCGAAAGCTTCAGAGGGCCTTGATTTCAGTCTCACCGCCTGTCGGGTACCAGAAGACTACTTAGAGCCCATACCAGTCAGTAGCGGCTACAACTTCTCAGAAAAACGCCTGTCGTCTTCTCTGCTCCACAGTGTTCTGTTTGTAAAATGCCCTCTTATAAAATCTTCCATTACCAAGTTAGCTACTACAGCATAGTGGAATTATCTGCAATACCAAACCTGGCAGATTCTCTTTGAAAACAACGCTCAGATCTGAAAGTGTAAAATGATTATAAATGCTAGAAAAATACAACAGACTAATGTTTCTGGAAGAAACAACATACCGCACTGAGCATTCCCCCCTCCCCATGAAAACACACAAAGCTACAGTAAGACAGTCAAAAATATCAAGACTGGTCAACCTGGAAAAAGCATAATCTTAAACAGGATGAACCACGGCCCTTCTTTCCATTTCAGGTATAGCCACCAGGAATAACTATTTGCAGGATTTGGAAAGGCAAAAGTTATCTCACCATCACTTTAATAAAAAAAAAAAATTACAACCTGTTAAAAATCAAGGAAATTTAAGCTTTCACAAACAATTCAGGGATTTAATTTTTCCCACCACATAATTTGGAAGATTAAAAAAAACCCAAAACAACAACTTCAAGCATTGCTTCCATCGCCAGCATCTCCCCTCAGCTGCCTGTTGTTCCAGTGACTATGAACATGAGTAGCATCATGTAACATCTCATTACTCTCAACGGCATGGGGAGAGACTAAGAATTAGAGTTAAATCCAATATTTTGAGTAAAATGATCTCCACCAGATTTGTGCAACAAAACGTCCAGCTTGGTTTGGAAGCAAGTCTCTTCACAACAGCTTCGCCTTTGACATTTAGAGTTCTTCTGTCCGTTTGGTACGACGCAAGTACACGGGAAGTCTAACATCTACAGGTACGCAAGTACACAACCCCCCCACATACACCGCTAGTAAAGAATCAGACCGCATACAAGATATTTGTAAAAGTAATAAAACCCTTTGATGCTCCGTATTTATGCTGGCAAATACCTCTCCTGATATAAAAGGCACTTTGAAAACCCAATATGGTTTGGTTCATTAAGTTTGCAAAGTACAAACAATTGTACAAACATACAATTATATTGAAGCATGTCAGCCATTGTGACATTATCTACAAAACAAGTTTCCAATTGGTGATAACACTGGTTTTATGGGAATGAGCAGTGGTTTCAGCAGCTTTACTGAAGACACGGCAGGGTTTCCAGTACCACAATCTTAGTAAGTAAAAAAAAAAACCAAACCCTCAAAAACTTCCAAGTTTACGGGCCGCAAAAAGACAAGACCCACAGTCCATAACATTCATTCAGTATTTACTCCTTAGAAGTGATCTCCATCCATAGCCCAAGGGCAGAAATCTATTCAGTCAATTCCGGAACAGCGGTGGAAGCAGGCTCTGTCTTGAGAAGGTCGTTGTTACACCGTTACAGTACAGAAAACTTTGGTCCAACAGCACAACTTCATAGGTTCACTACATGGCTGCGACATCAATCTGTATGTAAAGCTGTCTTACTCCTGCCTATGGAAAAGAGAAGGAGCGTTAAAAAAACCTGTAAAGCCAAAGCAATTGAACTGCCCTGAACGCCAGTCCACATCAGTAAGCTACCTAGCAAAACAACTCCGTTGTCTTATTTCTCTGTAATTCATCTTCCACATTTAGCACATCACTCGCTGAGATACCAGCAGTTTGGAAGCCTGCAAACTTTGAGCGCGCTGTATGAATACGCAGTTCTTCAGAGTCATGTGCACGTACGTAATTGTACATTAACATCAGCTTTGCTGCCTTACCTTTTCCGATTCATCCTAAATAACCGTCACACGTGAACCTGCACAACAGCAATTCTTACTTTCTTTTGTAGAAATTTTAACTTCCTGAGAAGTAAGCTGCTTGAGGAGCTGTCGGTTTAAAATGGAGCTAAGCACCAGAGCGTAACGTGGCATTTGTTGTCTGAGCCAGTTCTACACTAAGATCTTAGCAAGACACAACAATGGCTGCAGCGACTTTACATGACATCGTGACACACTAAAATAACTTTGGCAACGGTACGCGAGTTGTACGAAAGCATTTCTCCCCTCAGAAATCCTATTAAACTAGGCTTAGACGGACTTGCTTCGTTTTGTCATCATTCAGTATAAAACAGCATTAAAAAAAAGAAATCAGTTAGTCATTCCTTCTAACCTCAGCGTCAGGCCAGCAACAAGCTGCGATGGTCACTCGTTAACGCAACGTGATCTTGAAGCATTAGGCTGGACGCTGCTAAAGAGCCGATTGTCTTCGACAATCATCAGCTTGCTTTTAGCTCAGCTGAGGGGCAAACCCAACTGTCAATTATATTGAGATTAATGAGGGCCAGTGTAACCGAGGAGAAAAATCGCCGCTTGCTCCAGCTGTTCCTCCGCTTAGTACCACAGGTCAGGTAAGAAAAATGATAGACCTTGTTCTCCCAGTTCCCCTCCTAGACACGTGGCTCTTGATCCCCGCACAGCTACAAGCAGCTGAAGAGCTAACGACTCACTCACTACTTTTAATGGCCTTAACAGAATGTTCTACATAGCCCTTCCCAAAAAACATCCCTCAGTTTCAAACTACAGGGTCTGCAGAATAAGCCATGCAGACTGATTTCTACTACTCAGTAATCTAGAGCTGTACGGTCCTTTTTGAGATGTTCCATCACAAACTTTTATTCATAAAGTTTGATTTTAGAATGTTTGTAACAACAAATCCTCCTTCCCTATGTCTAACATAAAAACAAGTATGTGTGTTTATTTTTATCGGGTTCCCCATGACTGATAACTTTACAATTCCTTACAATTTAAGGAGTTCAAAAGAGTTCATGCACTCAGGGCAGCACGTTGTAGGGTTGGCTTCAGTGGTGTTTCTCCTGAAAGTCCAGAAACTGAGTATGCAAGATGCATAAAAATAACCAAATAAAAAATCCAGTCTGGAATTTTTAATAAGTGTTATAAAACAGTTAATAAAAGGGGCGCTTATCAGATGCATAAACGATTCACTAAGCCATCACACACAAAAGCTACCAATGCAGCAGGCCACTACGACACTCGGAACAAGGGAAAGCACGTGCGTGTGAGCACACGAGGACCTTCCCCAGTGTAGAAAGCTCTGAAAAGAACATTTATGCGAGCGCCAATTGACCTGTCGACAGAAGCATTTTTTTTATTTACAGTATCAAATACACCTGATCAGAAGCCCCCTTCCTTCACTGTCCAACCGACTCGGAGAAGTCAGTAATTTACGTATCTCCATGGCATTACCCTTTAGCTGACAGTATTTTGTTACCTAAACCATGGGTTCTAAACAGGAACATTTGTCTCCTTATCAGCTACAGAACTCCCTGATACTCAAAAGCAGAGACAGGACATTATGGAAAAACGTCATCTTTTTTTTCAAATACATTCCTCCAGCATCAAGAATAAAACCAGGATGTTTGGCTCCAGATGGTATAAGAGAGCGACTAAGTTTCCAGCTTTATTCTCCACAAAGTTCTCTTGCTGGAGAAGAACGGTCTATGTTATCTTAACAGACCCTAGGTTCTACTTGTAAGCCATTCATATCCAGTAGCTATCCTGGAATAGGCAGCCAAACCAAATTTCACGTTTAATAGTTAAAAGTATGAGGAAGCAACAGAAAAAATCTTGCTGAAATTTCTAAGATTTTAATCTTAAGGTGAGAACTATGAACGTCTAGGATGAAGTTTCTGTTGTTCGCAAGAGTGCCAGCATTTCATATCGGCTACAAGTGCCATCACTGCCTATATAGAAAAAAAAAGACAAAAACCTGTAGGGAAATAACCAGGAGCGCACTGTTCGTACACAGCGTGGTAATTGATGGTTACGTTTGAACTCGTGACCACCGGAGCGCAGGTGTTACTAAAAGACAACAAAATACGCGAAGACCATGGATTCTTGGCGGGATAGAAATGAATGACAAATGCAGCATCAGCCCAGTGAAAAACGTACGCAGGCGCAGCCTGTGGTCGGAAGGCCCGTCTCGAGGGAAGCCGCGCCCGTTTTCTTGGTTCCTCGTAGGTCAACGTCGGGTTTCAACTTCATGCGAAACCCCTCAGACAACTACAGCTGTCATCTCCATTAGGTGGCATCGAAAACGAATGCAGAGAGGGGCAGCGATTCCACCTACCCTACTGAGTACTCTGAAATTGTTCTATACAGCTGGGGCAAAGGAGCTTCTGAACACACACACTGATACCAAAACCAGAAACATTTCGTTTTTCTTGATAGGAATTACATCGTCACATCACCTGACAGGCAATTTACGCTCTGAGACGCGAGTTCCACTGACGAGACATACCTGAGTAAAAATATTGTGAGTCTGGCTTAGAATCCACCTTCCATCGGCATCCGGAGCTACTAATAATTTCAAAGTCCCTATGTAAACATCAGTACAGAGGGTCCAGAAATGTGGATCATGTAAACTGTATACGCCTTGCAACTGCTGCACCTAAAAACACAAGCAAATTTAAAAGAGAAGAGTATTTCAGAAAATGTTTACCTCTACTATATATATATATATTTTTTTTAAAACAGAAAATATTACAAAAGCCGATGCTTTCTTTCACTTCTAGTTCACTGTGCAATTCGTGGCATTTCGCTTAAATTCCTTATTACTATCTCAGTATTTGTAAGGAAGGTGAAAGCAGACAGACTGTACGTATGTGTCATGATTTTGTATCTTGCTGTATTTACGTTCTACGTATATTTTACTGAAACCATGTCTGAAAAGAGCAGTGTCCAACACAGAAAAGTCACAGTTAATGAATTTGAGAGAGCATTCAATTAAAACAGCAAGTTTTGCAAATGCAGGAATTTTCCCATGAAACAGTTTGTGAGAGGTTCTAACTAGTAACAGAAATATATTAGTATTTCTGTAAATATTTTGCCAGGGCATAGGTTCGTCCTGTCAAAACCCTTCTTTTTCAAGAACCCTTCTGTCCAATTTTAGCAAGCCCTCCCCGTGACAATTACAACCCCGTAACTTCCCGAGGAAAGATGGTGCTCCAACAAGTGCTCTGTACCAACTCTGCAAAGGCGCTGCAAAAGTTTGGGCCATGACCCAGTAGTAGGCAAGTTAAAGAGGAGGACCGGGAGAGGTGAAATCCAGAGTAACCTATTACAAATTACTAACCAGAGTAACCTGTTACAAATACACTTCCAATGTTATTCCACCGCACTTTACTAAGGAACTAGATTTTGAGGGAGACAAAACTGGAACAAAACAGAGAAACATTATGCACTTTGCACGAGCACGAAGTACTTAGAGGAAAAGCTTCAGGACCTGTTTTTCTAAACCAACAGAGCATGTTTTCAAACACAAACCGAGTTGAAGCTACATATAATTGAGGACTTTGGGAAGGTAAGAATCAAACTGGTACTTCCATTTGTACAATCTAAGGAACCTTTCACAGGCCTTACTGGAAAAAAACATCACAAAATATAGAGTTGGGGCTCATTCCGTCGGCAGTTTGATCTGAAGCAAAACCAGCCTAAGAGCTCACCCTCTGGTAGCACTGAGGCAAGACATTTTCCAGGGAAGGAGGAGTTCGCTGCATCAAAATTCCAATGGATTCTTTTAAAAGTGGAACAATACTGGAAAGAAAAAAAGAAAGTTAGCTACTATTACATTTTCAAAAGACGCAGAACAAAGAGCAACATAACATTCCTTAATGCTCTTGAAGAATTTTTCTTTAGCTGTTTCACCAGAAGCTGAGAAAGTTGCTATGAAAGTCTGGTACAGAAAATGAAAGGATTGACAAAATTGCTATGGTGTCTTCCTAAAGGCAAGACTACTGCTCCCCCCAATTTTCCACAGAGACAACGGGTGAACAATCACAAAAGATTAATAGTTTAATCATGGGATTGGAGATGAAATCTCTTAGTGTCTTAAAAGTGATATGACAAAGCAGCTGGTTAAGTATAGCTCAAAACCAAAACCTACTTCAATGGCAATCACTCACAGCCAGCCATAAAAATATGCAACTGAAATGGTTTTTGCCTTTGTGTTTGGCTTCATGCATATCTTTCTTATGAAGTAAGATAATAATGGGGAGATCACACAACAAGATTAGTATGGACAAGTCCAGCCCCAACCAAGTTATTTTGTCAGAAACAGACAACTTGGCATATTCTCGAAGCAAACTAGGGTGTAGGGTCTCATCCAAGCTCAAGGATTAAACATTTGGAAGCAATTAGAGGTTCTCTCCCAGCCAAATAATGGTCTTGTTTAATTGGCAAACTAAGACAACACTTAATACCCTTTATTATTATTATTTTCCTTTTTTTTTTTTTTTTTATAAAACCAGGAGACCAGTAAGCCCCTACCCTGAAGCTACCACTAAAAATTTGTACTCTTATTAAGTATTCAGTATGGTGATTTTTTGTTTAGCAGTGCATCATGTCTGGCTCAGTAGAGCGTCCTAAAGTTTTCAAGAGGATGACAAATATCTATAGCCCAATACTGAAACGTAAATAGCAATCTAATTTCAAGAGCATATAAGTGACCTACCTAACATTCTAGACCAAAAGTGATGAGATATTTCAGAAATTGTAAGCTGAATTCCAGTGTTCAGCACCGGCATCACAGCTGGAGTACACAGAGCAATGGGACAAAAAGCAACAAAAGCAAACATTTGCAAGAGATTAATCGGGCCGGCCGCTAAGGGAAACCGCAGCAGCTTTGTTTAAAATCTCACGAAGCGACGTCGAACGCGCCGCAGAGACCAGCTGCGTATTTGCAGATGGTGAACAGCACGACCTAACCATTCCTTTCCATTCCTTTCCATTTGTACGCGGCAGCAGCGCTGGCTGGCCGATGCTCGGCTCGCTCCTTGGCTAATCCTCAGCCAGGGGTGGGAGGGAGGTAGAGGGTGCACGGCTCTTGTCTAATGAGCCCCTGGAAAAAACACCGCCCTCAGATCAAGTCTCCTCGCAGGCACGCTGGTCATCGCGGCCGAATTCGCTGCCCGGTGCACTCCATCACGTGGCCTCGCACAGTTGCGCAGCTACCGAGGAACGGGTTCGGCGATAGGAAGAAGCAATTAGGGGCAGGCAGGAGCTGCCTGAACTGGACCTGTCACCGAGACAATTAAACATTTAGCAACGCGCTAACTGCCAGCCTGCCTAAAGGAAGCTTAATTGGAGTGCCACATTCTACGGACAGTGGATCACAGAAGTTAGGGAAAAAGGTTCTCTTATCAATGGACCCGTCTGGCTAAATAATGTCCATGTCACAAGCCTTACGTCAAAGGGAGCTGAAGCTGCCAAAATACTCCATTGCTGAATTGATTTCCGTTTAACTCACTATTTAAAATGCAGGTTTGCTTCTTAATAAAAACCTTGGAAGGCCAATACACACGTTCAGGATGCAAACGGAATACATGAGTTTTGAACACTGACTCCGTCCCCAGAAGTTTAACAAGGCCCCTCTAACATATGCATCCAAAGGCTTCAAAAACCACACACGTACAGGCTGTGTACTTTTTCCGAAGGGAAAGGACAAAAGGAACGGAGAATGGAGGAGCTTGCCTTTTTATTGGAGCGTACCACTGAGAGTGAAAAAAAATCCATGAAACAAATCTAACCAACAAATGTCTGATTTGCACAACTTGTTTACATTATTTGATAAAACTGATGTACATTATCCGACGGAATGGAAATGAATTGGCAAGTAGGAGATTTGGAGACACAGCCTACGGAAATTTAAGACTAGCAGGTTGGGCATGTTAACCCATTCCAAAAAAGGATTTGGTCAGTGAAACCAGTTGATTCATTCTGGAACAGGATGCACGTCGAAAAGAAGAAGTTAGAGCCCCGTTAGAGAGCTCTTCAGCTGAAGATGCATTTAAAATTAAGACCTGCTTCATTCTGAAAACCTTGTTGCCTAAGGAACGGATCTTCCGAGGTTAAGCCTATGCCATCAGCAGGCAGCGTACAAGCACCAAAGACCGTCTCTCCCTGCCAGGCAACGGGGCGCAGTTTTAAGCAGCATGGATTGCAACCGTTAGCCCCAAATCGACTAATACACAGCAAGGTGAACGGGGAGGGCCACGCCACTCCTCCTCCAGGTGGGACAGCTTAACGGATAGTCTCCCCGCTGGCGAGATTTCGCCTATGCATGTTTTTGTAATGGCTCCACATCAGAGCTTTGAGAGAGGACCCTCCTGTGCAAGTCGTTGGCAGCAATGCTGCACCAGGTACACTTTTATCCAGACTGCACAAAAAACCTAAAGCCGTGGTGTTTAACTTGAAACAGCAACGTCTTAAAAGTCCGAAGAATAGCGGTAAATCAGGATGTGGCTTGATGGTGCAGGTGAAAGCTGAAGCCTATCCCAGGCCGTGCCTCCCTCCCCTAACTTAGACACGGCGTTCAGGTGCAAATTTACCTTTTGCACAGCTGAAGAGGCCAAAAGACAGCTGTGCTGTCGTGGCACGCCCTCACGAGTGCCGTTAGAGCACAGGAGCCCGCGCGCACCTCTGCGTCCCAAAGGACGCTATCTTACAAGGCGCTCTTCCCTCGTAAGCCAAACCAACGGGACAAACTACAGCACCCGGCTTTCTGATGGTGCAGGTTTTCCATTGTTTCACGCATACTAGTGAAGTACAAAGTCTTGAATTAAAAACCAGAATTCCACACAGTATGCTCTTTTCTCAAACACTAAGTATGACTTAATCACCAGGAGGCACTAGAAATACGAGTTCCACCTCACGTGACTGAAGAAAACACTAGGAAAGATGACAACACTAAGCAGGCTGAAAATGCGGTTAGAGAATTTGACCAAGCTTTCCTTTTTTTTTTTTTTGGATTAGTCATTAGTGCAAAATACACGTGGTTGTCTCTGCAGCAACTGTTGCACTCGTACTTCCCCTTTTTTTATTTACAAAAAGATTACTGAAGAAAATAAATAATGCTGAAGTCTCACCAAGCGGGGAGTTTTTTCATGCATAAGCAGTCTGTAAGCTTTGCTACTAAAGCAGACACAATTTTACAGATGAATTTTACAATCGTCTCTGATTACCAAGCCTTGAATCTACAATACTTGAATCTACTCTTTTACAAGACGATGGAATTTGAAAGAGGCGCTAACCCACAGCAAGGCTCGGGACATCACCATACCCTCTACAACATCCGTAACGGCAAAAGCGGGTAACGTGTGCAAAATGCGTTCGCAGCACAGCGCGCTTTCCCCTACGCCCTTCCAGAAGCGGCGAAAGGTGCTCAAGCAGATAAAAGCTATTGACAGGAACCGGATAAATCCAGCCTGCCCCTGCTACGCATGGCTCGACTAGCAAGGACGAGTGAAAGCATCGGCCTCGATCAACGTGCATCACGTTCAGGTAACGCTCGTACCCATTCCGGTCCCATCCCGTTTCTGCCACTGTTTCTGCGGGCATAGCTAGCAAGGCTCTGGCGCGGTCACAGTCGTGGCCACCGAGGCTGAAAACAACTCCGGGGTAAAGAACCCTTTACACAGTCGCCGTAGTCAGAGCACAGCAGGGAAGTCCTTTCGTGCTCTCAGCACTACAGACGATAGAGGATACTCGCGACAGATTTAGCGGAAGGTAAACCCAAACACTGCGAAGACGCAAGACCAGCTATGGTTCTTCCAAAGCCATCGCTGAAAACCTGCAGCCGGATTTCAAAAACTTTTTTTTTTTTCCCCCAGCCACCATCCACATCTGCAGTGCCAACATTCTCAGCCTATTTCAGAATTTTAATAACATCTTTCTATTAGGCAATGGCAATTTTAATCAGACTGCAGGCTTTGCCCAAGACAAGGATCACAGGTTTAACATTTACTTCTCCAATTTTAAATTGTCTCTTCTCACACTAATGCAGGGCTGTGATTCTCAAGCAAGGCTGGCAGGTACCATCACCCTGGCAATAAAGGTAGTACATGCCGTTCAGCAATGATGGCTCAAACCACCACCACAGCATGCCAGTTTGGGGGAATTTTGCTATACGACATTTCTTCTGAATCTCAGGGAATGCAGCACTTCATTTTAAAAAAGTAATTTTTTTATACCGTTCTGCCCCAAACATTATAGGCATATGTATACCCTACACGTTACAGGCATGTCCTCCCCCAAAGCTCTTTCATATTATATCATGTTCAAGCAGCTCTAGACCTTATGTAAAAGTGATGTAACCCATGGAAACAACTTCACTAAATGCCTGAGGTAAATTGCCTCATTTCTTTGACCACTTAATATGTAGTCTGCATGCTCTTTCCAATCTAGTATCATATTTAGTCCAGGGTGCCTTTCTAGAAACATGTGGCTCTAATAGTGGTTGCGGACAAACTTCTTGCTTTATATGGCAGTTGTGGCTTTTGCCTGATGACTAATTTCACATGGCTGACTGAAATACTAAAATTGCTTCAGTATTTCAGAATAAGGCTTAGAATCCTAAGGCTAAAAAAAATAAATGAACATTTAGTTTTCAATATTGAAGGCATTTTAGACTCTTGAGAAATTGTTTATTGATTCAGGCACGTTAAATTATGAGGAAAACACCTTGGAAAATACTTGAAGAGTGTCAACCTGAACAGCTATGAAATAGCCAAGCTATTTAAAAAAAAAAAAAAAGACTTCAAATGAAATGTTAGTAAAACAGACTCATCTGTTTTAAGCATGTCCTATTTATGCTTTATAATTAAATGGACACTTGCACGAGATAGTACAGAAAGTAATCAAAGAAAGATTTCATCAGCTATTAGCGGTAGCATCCAGAAACACTCAGGAGCTACAGCCCCCCACCCACAGCAGCGTCATCCTTCAGAATTTGCCACAGATTTATGATGCAGAGATTTTTAAAAGATTGCAGGATATAGCCCTCCAACTGAGCAACCACAAGCTACCAAGCCCTCTGCTTGTGAAGACTCAGCAGATAATAAATACGTACATGGAGAAAACACAACCTTCTGCAGCAAGCAAAGGCATAATGAAATTCGCAAAGTAGAAAGAATCCGACTTCATGCCTTTGCCTCTCTCTATCAGAACAGCAGCATGTGGGCTATTTTCCTTCCTCCAAAAAGATAAAGTTTAAAGCGTGAGATGTAATAGGTATTAATGATATTTCTGTATAGTCCTACTGAAAGACAGGCTTTTACCGGGATGTATAGAGCCATAGTCTACTACAGGGCAGTGACTGATCTCACCTCTCTATACTCTGGTTTCTCCTTCCACTAAGCTTAGAAGTGTGTTTCTTTGTCAGTGAAAACAACCTCGGAGGAATCCCACACCACATTTTCACCGTGCAGCCAGAATGTTCCGCGCTAACTCATGAGGAGTTAGGCAGAGGACGTGTCACCTTAGAGCAGCCTTAGTGAAGGATCACAGGAGCAACGCGGAGCAGCCGCGTCAGGAGGTGACAATTTGCGCTAATTAGAGATGTCTACAGGAGGGCTCAACCGTTTGAATTAAAAGCATTGCTTGACTTCTCTGAAGAGGCATTGCTCAACCCTTCCTGCATCCCCACAAGACAAAATAGGCTACAAATTAGAGGCTGTACAGCTTTATATTGCAACGATAAGTTCTTTAGTCATCCTATACAGGTATTTCTGTGATTCCTTGTGGCAAGTGTTGCTATCATTTCAGAAAACTGAACAGAGAAGACCCACTAACAGGAGCAGGCAAGACTTGAATAAATCCGAGCGCTGCCCAACACCGAAGCAAGCGAACGCTCAACATAAAATGAATGAACAGTTGCTTCATCTAGACACAAGCAGTCTCGGATTAGGGGCAGCGATTCCCCTCCGCGCTCGCATGCAGCTGCTTTGATATTCTACTGGCTTATTAGACACAGTTCCACAAAGGGAATAAGGATTTGTGTTCTACCTTTATTCCCTCTTTGGATACGTAAGTATCCCAGGAAGAATACAGATGAAAAGGAGCCCTGGATTAAACCTCGCCCCTACCCATGCCCTGCACACGCTCCAAGTCAAACTCAGCCTATTAAGCAGTAGCTTGGAGGATACATCAGTGAAGCCAAATCACTACCAGGTTAAGTAGTATATGCACGTTTCATTCTGCAAAGAAAGCAAAAAAATAAATTTCATTAAGCCATCAAACAACTTAAAATGTACCAAGCAGTAAACACGAAATTCACCGATTACACCATAATTTCTTAATTTGTCTTTCAGTTTTCATGTAACATTTTTGTTGAAAGTTTCCTTGCTGGAAAGCAAGCTATCAAAATATTCCTCAAAGAGTCTCATGAACCTCTAAAGGTATTTTATCACCATCACCTCATTCAGCTTTTTATCTCGAACATTAACTGTACATGAAGAATCAAAAACATTGCTTTTACAGTTTATCTATACAGCTTAAACCTTTCCCTGATGTATTTGGACTTACACAAAATGTTCTATGCCCATTCCTAAAGTGGATGCATTTTGTATTTAAAATCTAATGACCTGTATGAACACAGAATCACCAGACTTTCACAAAGCTTACTGCAATGGCATAAATAAATTGCTAACAGCTACTTAATGACCTTAAAGTACACTAAAAATGTAAGTGCACTACAGTATCCATGTTGTGATTAAGTAGTTGCTTGGACATGTAAAGCGTAGCATACTAATGCAGATTTACTGGTATATATTTTTAAATTAAACTGTGTTTAATCATCAATTTCAGGAAAATTATGAAATTGAATTGCAAAGTACTTATTTTTGTAAAATCTGAGACAAAATTCAATTAGATCATGATTTTCAATTTCAAGAAAATTTCAATAGATACTCAGCTAATGAAGCAGCTAGAGTTGAGACCCTGAAAGATCTTGGTGATAGCTTTGTTAGTCCACTATACCCATTTGCTTATTTCAAGAAAGTAACAGCAAAATGCCACGTGATTTCATACAATACTATCCCACATCCACTAATGGATACCAAATTCAACATCCGTTATTCTTCCATTTTAATCTAATTACTTTTCTAGATTACTTTGTACTACCTGCATCACAGTATCTTCACAGGATATAAAAGCTGCGAGTCGGTTATGCAATGGCACCGCATTAGTGCATTCCTTACATCTTCCTAGAACAATCTCTCATCAGGCCAAAAACCACGCCAAGGGAATTTGTTAACAAGACGGAATGGGTTCTCACTAGTCTCAAGCCCACATACCTAACTACTCACACCGTTATCGCTGTTCCTCCTGCGCCTATTACCACAAGAATTCCTCCTTTAAATACACATGCCTAAAAGCTCAGCATCAGAAAACAAACCTGGTTTTGTTGAAAATAATTCAAACGTCTTTCTGAATACGTACTTCCAATAACACCCATCACACTGCAAGAATATACTCTTTCCCAAATCCCAATAGTGATAGTGTCCCAGACTCTTCAGCTGACTAAGAAAACTCCTTTTTAAAGTTAGGAATCCAAAGACTTCTTTCAAAGTACCTTCTTATCCTGTTTACAAGAATGCTGTTTATCCTACAGAAGACTCCTGCCTCGAGTTTACGTCTATAATTCTGTCCTAATTCCTCTCTATGCCAGCTCGTTCCAGCTGGAAAGCCTACTAACTACTTAGACTAAGCACACCTCCAAAGTGCTACTGTAATCTAGACTGGTCTGAGGATCCTTCCCTGAGAGAAGGCCACCAACCAACCTAACCAAAATTCATTTACCAGTTTGTCTTTTATTGGGAATTTCCAATGTTATGAAGATGATTTGCTTAATGTATATTTTATTTTCATATACAACCAGCGGAGTTTCTAAACTGTAACATTCAGAATAATGTAGCCTCATTATCTAAAAATTAACAGAAAAGATTCAAGTCTGGATCACTCTCTGACCATGACTTCAGATTTACACTCATGTAGCCATCTGCAGCATTCACAACTGTTTCCTAAAAAGATGCCCTCCTCATGACAGAAAAGCACCTGTACTATAGGCAACTCTTAATCCGATACAGTCATTTGGCATTTGAGAACAAGCGACGGAAGGCCAGCACAACAAGAGCTCAAAGATACACACACACACACAAGACGACATTCTCCTGGGAAAGAAGTCTCCCTCCCAAAGTACAAGTCAACAGCCAAAAGCAAAAGCATTTCCACACAGATTTTGACATTTCAACTGCTTTATTTTAAAGCTTCGGAGCACTCAAAGACATAGAAGACGATCCACGCTCAAGGGTTTGCCTTCACTAAGAGCTGTTGGTCAATATTAACAGCAGTAATGAGAGTACTGCCTGCTCTAGTTCATCAGTTAACAACGAACACGTTTCATGTCGAACCCGAGGTCTAAGCAGCTAATTAAAATGGAAACAGACAATTTCATATACTTAAAATGTGGAGTCATGCAAAAGAGCTTTGGAAGGTCAGCGATATATACTACTATTTAGATTTAAACCAAACAGCTGAAAAATGCTCTTGTAAGAAGAGAGAGCACCTTGGGGCTTTTACACAACCCTACGTGAAAGAAGCAAAGCTTTACAGTCCCAACTAGGGGAACGTCCCCAGACAGCATTAAAACTTCTGGACAACTTTATCAGACTGGCTTTTGCATCTCTGACTCAAAACGATGCTTGCTTTATTACAGTCACAAAGAACAGATCCCGATTTTTAAACACACATGCGTGGGTCCACTTGTTGGGGCACACATTTACTCTCTACCCGCTCCACCTTATCGAAGCTGGTTTAACTAGTAAAAGGGACAGGAGCGGGCTACTCTGCACAAGTAAAATTGACAAATATTCCTCTGAAACAACAGACAATCATTTAATCTAAAGCCAAATCCCCCCCCCCCCCC
>VZTL01025556.1:5236-45169 GCA_013400535.1 Scopus umbretta
TGGAAAAAAAAAACCACAACCAAAACAAACCAAAAAAACAACCCCAAACCAAACAAAAAAACCCCTGACCCTAGTTATTTGTAATATTGATTACTTAATTCACCGCTCTTCAGGGATACCCTGTATGTCAGTGTGACTGTCCTATGAATCCAGCCTAGCCAGCAGCAGAAGACCCAACGGCCAGTGGTGCTGTGGCAGTGAAGTGGTATAGCTACGCTTGGGCATATATATATATATATATATTCCTCTGTGGCTTGACTAGTAGGTGGTGGTAATCAAGAATTCTATGGTACTACCATTCAATTATCTTGCTTCCTTTTTTTAACTTTAGAAATTCTGTAGAGGAATTTGGGATCTACAGTTTTTTAGATTTTTTTTTTTTTTTAAGGTCAGAGTAAAATTTATCCTCTTCTCTCTTGTAACTCCAGTGCTGCTAGCTCTTAGTGTTCTATATTTGATGAAGGTGCGACTTCCAATTTGCACTGTATGTATGGAATCAGATGCATTTCTAGCTTCGAAACAAAGGCAGGTAAAACAGTTGGAAATTTATGATTTTTTGAGTTAAACAAACACAAAGAACAGTTGAATAAGACTTAGCAAAGTGTAGCCCAAGACAGTGTTTGTGTTCCCTGGGAATTACTGTTAACTTGACTTGAAAAATTCTCCAGTTTCCCTGTAACTTCAAGTACGTATGTTTTCCGTGGAAAATATTCTTGTATGTATGTAACAAGTATTAGGTCATGGAAATCAAGCATATGATCCAGAAAAAAATACATTTAAGCAAAGAGATAAGGAGAAACATCTTGGCTGTTTTGCATCTTGTTACTGTACACTTAAAACAAATGGTTTTTGCATTTTGTGATTCAGAGATTTCAGGAGAAACTTGTCCACATTCTAGAGCATTCAAACCAGATAGAAATTTCTTACCAGGAACTTTGATTTCAGGAGGTAGGAACTCTAGAGTCTGATGAAAGTCTTGGCTTAGCTGTTCTGAACTAGGGATAGCTGTGCAGCTTCAGCAAGTGTTTGGGCTGTGAGGCTGTATGTAGAGTTGTGCCATTACTCAGGTCAACAAAGCCATTAGTCACACTAGTTACAGAGCTTCTGTTCCGAGTTTGATCTGTCCCTTATGTTTTTCAGGGATATCCGTATCTTTGAGTTGTGCTTATGAACAAGGAAAGGGGCCTAACAACTCGCCTGAAAGGGTGGTAAGAGTTGTCAAAATTTCTTTACATACATTTTTGTTTCTTTTATTAACTATTCATGTTCATGTCTATAAAATCTAGAAGGCAAAATTGTTACTAATTGAATCCTTCTTGCTATTTGCTGTTCCAGGGTGTGTAGCAATTGTCATTCTTTAGCCAACAATAAAGTGATGAAAGACTAAATTCATTTTATAGTAATAGTCTTTAGCAGCCATTTTCTCAAACAGTAGGACTATTGAAGTGAGTGTGGCTAAAATACATAAGAGTTTGAATTAGTCTGCTTGGAATAGCAAAACACCATATAAAAACAAAGGTCTGTATAATCAAAACGTAGAATAATTAACTGCATGTAATGTAACTCATAATAAAGCTTCTGAAAGTTTACAAATGGACCTTTTCAAAATGTTGTGTTCTGCTGCTGTCCTGCTTTTAGAAAAGAGGTGAACTGGCTTCCAACCCCTGAATTGCCTTCTCTTAGCTGCTCTCGGTTTTGTGTTCAGTTGTACTGTCAGACTTCATCTGAGGTTGTTCTCTTGAGCTCTCTGTGCAGGAATCTGTGGCACGTGAATGTAACACAGGTGTAAATTCAGTGTGTATCTACTTGTGTGATGTGATGTATGGCTTTCTGCAGCATTTGACCCTTCTGCTAACGTACTGGTTTTAAGTGAAGGGCCCTTGTCAGAACAGTACAGTCAGCATAGTCAAAGACCAAGCAATCTATTAATTTGTATGACCTCTGGTGACTTGGGAGGTCAGTTGTGGGATAACTAGCCAGACAGAAGTTTTCTTACACAGGGAAAAGCCATCTAGTTTGGGATAAAGGAACATAATTTTTAAAAGTTGATCTTTTAAATGACTAAAACCAGAAGACAGCTGTGCTTGCTAAATTAATAAAATTGATTGAATAATTTGAACTTTTAAAAGCCTTAATTTTCTAATTTAATTTCTTTTAATCTAACTTTGCTTTAGGGAAGGTAGAAATTTGGGTGAAAGATGGGAATACAGTTTACATAGTACAAGCAATACTGAAAGTTACTGCTTCTTGATGTCCTAAACAATATAGAAGAGGTGGGAGATGTCTTATGAGATTTTTTTACTGTAACAGTCAAACTGAGATGAAATTTGTAGTATTTAGAGCAAAGGAAAATAATTGTAGGGGTGAAAGGGAATAAAGTGACAGGAACTAGAAGGAGTTACCTCTTACCAGACTTTTTCAAAATTAGGCAAAAAGTAGCAGGCAATCGAATGAGTTGCTGTTTCTGGATACATGAGCAACCTATTATTACTATTCCGCAGCATATTTGTGAAGTAAGGGAATGTACAACTTCGAAAATGTTCCTGCTCCTTCTACAGTGACAAAACAGTAGTAATTGTGCTATCATTACCAAAGATATTTTTTTAACAGAGTTCATGACTAAGACTGATTTGCTTGTTTCAGAAATGAGGTATGCTCTGTACTCATTTTAAAGAGTATGTCACCCTTAATCAGGAGTGCCATACATTTTCAGAATGATGGTGCTTTCAATTTATTCCTTGTCAGCCCTGAAGAGTGCTGGTTAGTTCCTTCACAAGTGCAACTCATTGGCTGAGACTGCTCGCTTTTTAAACCTAAAAACAATTTTAGGTTTATTTTGATTGATTATTGGTTAGTGGCTTTTCATGATAAAATAGAATTGCATTTTTTTGCAACAGACATCTTGGTGGAAAATCTGAAAAGCTGGAGTCATTTGGGAACTGCTCTTGCTCCCACTGAGGTCAGCAGTAGAATTTCTGTGGCTTTCAGTGGGAGTAACATTATACTGTCTGAACATGAAGACTTTTCCTCTCCTTTCAAGAAACTCTGGTGAAAACTAAGTAATTATTATACTACTTGATTATGAAAAAAAGATTTTTCCTAAGCAGGAGAAAGAAGTTTTAACCACTTCTGTTATGCCAGCATATTGATTTTTTTTTTTTTTTAATACTTGCAGCTCTGAAAATCATTGCACCATAAAAATTGGTTATCTAAAAGTATTTTGCTTATATAATCCAGTGTGTTTTATTATATTGTATGCAGGAGTAGTCTGAACACACAGAGTGCCTTCTCCTGAGGCAAGAAGCATAATTGCAGGATGAATACTTATTGGAGTAATGGTAGACATGGCCTAAATTCTACAATCACAGATATTACTGGTCATCTAAACAGGAAATCCAGATTAGAGAGAAAGCATGCAATTTCATGAATAGATGTTAAGTTTTCAAAACTGTATTAGTTCTCAACTCTTAATAAAAACATAATTTAATATTATTAGGGGCATTTTCATGGGTGTCATTTAAGAAAAAATTAACTATTCTTTTCAAAAGTGAACGCTTCAAAAAATGAGATACTGTATTCACTATGCAATAACTTTTATTAAGACCCTCCCCCCCGAAGATGCTATTACAAGTTAATTTGGCATAAAAGCTTCCAGCCAATGGTTGCCCAGAAATGATTTGTGAAACATTAAAAATAACTGCCTTTTCAGAAATTTATACTAAATAGATATTTCCAGAACTGTGGTTGTGTGATTTAAATGGTCAGTTTTGATTGTAATGTGCAAAATAGAGTAGACTTGATTTGAAACGTATTCCAGGCTGCCAGGTTTCAGACCTGTGCCATCCAGAATGTGTGTGTTTTATCTGTTATAAGCAGTTTTTTTCCTTGTAATTAATTTTTTCCCTAATTCATTGCTCGTAGATTAATGTCTGCTTATTTTGGGTTTCTACCATCTCTTCTGGAACTATCAAGAACGATAAATTAATGTTGTTTAATTGATGGATTGCTATAGATTAATCAAACTTCTACTTAATGTGCTTGATATTTCTTGTAAGCTTTTTTTTTTAAATTGTCTGTAGTTAAGTTTATTCTAAAATTAAGTCTTGGGCATGTCAGAATCTTTGTCACACCCGGGAAGTGCAAGTTATGACCCAAATACTCAAGTGACCTAAAGATAACATTTCAGTTTATAAACATTTGCAGCATAAACAAACTGAAGCTAAGTAATTTTAGAAAGGAATTTCCCCTCCATGTAGTGTATATTATCTGTAGATGTTAATTACTGATTTTTCATACGTAGTTCTTGGAAATTATTTTTATCTTGTTTATCTGACACCAAGTTTATTTATCTTGAATTTGAACTTTTACTATTGTCTCTGCATGACATTACTCTACAGACTGTCTGATGACTTACTCCATGTTGTATGCCGAAGAATTTACCTCTTTGTGATTATCTTTAGTTAATGATCATACAAGCCTTCCAGAATTCCTGATGAGTCCTAATTTTGCCTTCATTATTGTCCACAAAAATCTAGTGCCTTTGGTGCTGTTGAATGGATTTAAAAAGGAATGTTGTATGCTTATGCATGGATTTAATTTCTTATATTTCTGATTCTCATTTGGAATCACTTTATAATTCCTAATTAGAAATGGTTTCTTCTTTGGAAGCATGGGGAATTTGGTGCTACCTATGACCTGGCATGGTTTATTGGTGATCGTGTGGTCGAGGCAGCTGAAGAGTTCAACTCCTTCTGTTAACCTGAATGAGGCCTGGGTTGCAAGCCACAGCGGTGCCGGAGGTTGCTGCCCTGCATACTTGGGTCTCCTCCTAACAGTGACGACGGTAGCAAGAGCAAGCCAGGTATGCTGCAGCGATGGCGCAACAGGCAGCAGGCTGTGGCTCTTTTGTTTCCTCCGGTTCACTGTTTGTGCACCTGCCTGTGCGCTAACAGAAGGTAGGTGTATTACTACAAATAATACCTTATACTTTGATCAGGTAGGGTTTAATACATTATAATTCGCTTTAGGGAGCATCAGAACTACTGGAATACTGATTATCAAAGCAGGCAGGCTTTTTTAGTAGGGTGTAGTTAATCAGTTGCTTGACGTGGCACATGTAACCTGCTTATTAGCAAAATGTCTTGCAGGAGTACTTATCTGTCTGAAGTAGAATTTCATTGACTAGTCTGGATAAGGTTGGCCTTAAAAGTGGACTTTCATGTAGCTGAAGTCTGTAAGATACTTCATTACTTGCCTTCTTGCTTTCTACCTCATGGCTCAGAACTTGCTTCATCTAAAATGCATTAGTATTCAAAATTTGTATGCTTTTCTGGAAAAAAGACCCGAAAGACTGATAATATGTAGGCAGTATATGCATTTGGAAACATGCTAATGTACACCTATCAAAAAGAGTTGTACATCTTTGCACACATTAGTATTGAAAACAAACATGTAACTTCTGACCCTTAACATCTGTGTTCCCATTCTGGTTAAACACACAGTGTAACTCCCATGTGATATTTTTGCTGGCATGTTCCCTGAAGCCATACTGAATTTCCCCATGTGGATCCAGTTGGGAGATCAGAAGTTCAGGATTTAATCTGTACTTTCATAGCAAGAGTCATGGTAGGCCTTCTTAGTATTCATTCAGTGTTCTTGGAGACATCTCTGGCAATACTGGAGTAATATTGGCATGATCTGTTAAAATTACAGCGAATAAAACTTTAAGACCCAGTGTCTTGATTTACATTTCTTACACCAACATCTAATAGAATCGGCAAGGCATAAATGTTAGACAAATTTTTGCCTTTTATTTAGATCCATTAAAGCCCCTTCCAAGCAGATAAAGGGAACTTAGATGATGAAGAGTTAAACAAGAAATATAAAGCATTATCTTAGAAATACCTTGCAATACCTGCCTCTTAGTATGCCCCCCCTCAGAAACACATCCTCTTCAATTAACTTTAAATTGCAGAACTGATACAGATGCAATTGAAATGCAGCTGTTTTCAGCTGCTGCACCCTGCCATGGTGACTGTTTTTAATTGTTGTTTCTTTCTTCAGATGTTGAAAAGTGTACTTTATAAAGGACGACAGGCAATTCTATGTGACTTTTGCCACTTCCTTGATTTCTTGTAATTCCAGTATTATTCTTCCATTGTAAACTTTCAAATTATGCTTTAGAAAAAGCTTTATGGTACGCATTGATTAAACATTGCTTTTTTTTTTTTTTCTCAAATCTATATATGGTTTATAAATTGGTGCTGTTGGCTTCAACAGGGATGTTCATGGAACAGGTCTGACTTGCCAGCTTTGCAGTAGAAACTTGTTGAAAATTGTCAGTAAGAATCTTGCTAGACTTTTTTCCCATGTATAACTTAAATAAAGGGTCTTCCTGTTAAAAATCTGATGATTTTGTTAAATTTTGAAATAGGCTTTAAAAATACCTCCATAGTAATGTCAAGAGCATTAAACTCTAATAAAACAATCACCTTTGCCTTTTAGATTTAAAGCTGAATTTTCCCTCCATCCAGAGGGTTACATCTGAACAACTGCAAAGGTGCATTGTCCCGTGAGAGTTCTGGCAGGGATTGTTCCCCTGGAACTGTGCATTCAGAAACAGAAGGGAAGTATGCCCTGATGTGTCTTGGAAGCTAAAAGCGTCGCTTGTTCCTCCTCTCCTTCCTGACTGGAATTCCAGTAATCATTGCAGATTTAGCATCGCCCACATCAGTGGAAAGGGAGACTTTTGTTTCTTGCAGCTGCTACCCACTACTGCAAAGATAGATCTCAGGCGTTTTTGATTGGGGATATGAGGACATATTTATCTTATTAAAATGATCATTAGCATAGTCTTCCATTTGACATTATCTTCAGCATGTTCCTTCTCCTAATTAAATTGCAGCCTATTGTATGGTAATTCTTTTGCTTTCCTGAAGTGTTTCTTCTCCTTAAGATAGCTGTAGAGAATCAGAATTGATAGTTGCCTCAGTGAGCTGCATGACAGAATATTGAAGTCCTAATGCTGTAATGGATGACAGCACTTCTTGTTTTGAGAATTTCTTCTCTTGGCACTAGGCATTTGTGAAAATACCTGCTGGTATTTTTTTCAAGTTTTACTATATACATGTATGGGATATTATTTTGGCACAAAGATGTAACACTTTATTTGGTGACAAAAGACAAAATTTTCAGCATTCTTGGAGGAAGTTTGGATTTGGTTTGGTAGTTGCATGTCACTCTCTGTGTATTTATAGATACAGGGGGCAGCACAACGGCTAGATATTTTCCAGCATGTGTTAATGCAATAGTATATCTTTCAAGAAGTTTTTTTACAGAGCTGAGTTTGGAAATATGTTTGAAAACAGCCTCGTCACACATGTCATCAAGGTCAGAAGGGAGAGAAAGCAAAGACTTCAACATTTCAACAAAGGTTTTGTGAAAGGAGCGTAAAATGTTAGTGTTTGCTAACTAATAAACTAGTCTCTTTATGCCTCTTGAACAGTCCTGTTGTAGACATGACTTCGTTTCTCCTGTTCCACGAAATGTTTAGCGCACACTGCTGTTTGGGACTTGAACACTGAACTCTCCGGGAGTGCACTTGATAAAACCCACTGATGATGGATTATGAATCTGAAGTGTTCAAAGTGGTATCAG
The DNA here is from genome assembly GCA_013400535.1 of Scopus umbretta. Classification (NCBI taxonomy): domain Eukaryota; kingdom Metazoa; phylum Chordata; class Aves; order Pelecaniformes; family Scopidae; genus Scopus; species Scopus umbretta. Next base: position 12,893 of record VZTL01025556.1, read on the forward strand.
ATGAAAGCCTGGAGTGCACGGTGCAGAAAAATCCCCAAGTGAGGTTGGGAGTGTGGTGTCTGTACTTGTGGATGTAATGGAGAACAGAGATTAATTCACACTCTGTTTATAGACAATGGAGGCTTTTATGACATAGCTGTAGTGCTTTGGAAAGGGCCTTTGCCAACTGTAGTATTGACTTCATCATGCTTTGCTACAGTCATTTCTGAAGAAATGGGAACAGTGGTTTCATGTTATAGCAGTTCAGTGGTATGTGGTGAATACCAGCTCATTCCTTTGAGTCCTGGCTTAGAACACCTTTTAATTTCAAATAAACATCAACTGAAAAGTACTCATGTTGCTGAGCATTGGACCTGATTGACACTATCATAACATGTTTCTGTGTCTAGTAATTTAAGCTTATTACTTATGGTTTTGGGAAACTGCCATGTGTGTTGGTAGCACTCGGGTATTAATTAAAAAAAAAAAATTATACATCAGTTAGACTAATAGTAGGGCCCCAGATCTAGAGGTATACAGCCTTATCAAAAGCAGACTTTCTATAATAATCTTTGTGTGCCAGTGACATTGTAGGATAAATGCTGCTTTGTGTTCATTTTTTTTAACCAAGAAAAACTCCACTGATTTATTTGATTTATTTCAGACTTAAACCACTGTAAAAGCATACTACTGCTTTGTAAACACTTTCTGCCAGCAGGTGGAAATATATATACAACTCATCCAGTGACTTATTTCTGTCTTTGGCTGGCCGATGTCTCTTGGATCTTATATCTTGCAATATAATGGATCTTGCTGTGCCAAAATTTGCAGGTTCAGCTCTTTTATGGATGCCTAACTGCTCTTGGACCTGTCAGGTCCATCAGGTTCCATCTCTGTGCTGTAGCATTATCACCAAACCTTCTTATATAGTAATGCATTAAATAAAAAGCAGTAATTTATAGAATCATGGAATGGTTTGGCTTGGAAGGGACCTTAAATATCATCTTGTTCCAACCCCTCTGCCATGGGCAGGGACACCTTCCACTAGGCCAGGTTGCTCAAAGCCCCATCCAGCCTGGTCTTGAACACTTCCAAGGGAGGGAGCATCCACAACTTCTCTGGGCAATCTGTTCCAGCACCTCACCACCCTCATAGTGAAGAATTTTCTCCTTATATCTAAATCTACCTTCTTTCAGTTTAGTTTTCAGCCTGTGTAAAAACTCCCTCTTAGCTTTCTTGTAGGCCCCCTTTGGGTACTGGAAGGCTGCTATGGTCTACCTTGAGTCTTCTCTTCTCCAGGCTGAACAACCGCAACTCTCTCAGCCTGTCTTCATAGGAGAGGTGCTCCAGCCCTCTGATCATCTTCCTGGCCTTCTCTGAACTCGCTCCAACGTGTCCATGCCCTTTTTATGTTGGGGGCCCTGGAGCTGGATGCAGTACTCCAGGTGGGGTCTCATGAGAGTGGAGTAGAGGGGGAGAATTGCCTCCCTCGACCTGATGGTCGCGCTGCTTCTGATACAGCCCAGGATATGGTTGGCTTTCTGGGCTGCAAGCGCGCATTGCTGGGTCATGTTGAGCTTCTCCTCAACCAACACCCCCAAGTCCTTCTTCTCAGGGCTGCTCTCAAACCATTCTCTGCCCAGCCTGTATTTGTGCTTGCGATTGCCCCGACCCATGTGCACGACCTTGCACTTGGCCTTGTTAAACTTCATGAGGTTTGCACAGGCCCACGTCTCAAGCCCGCCAAGGTCCCTCTGAATGGCATCCCTTCCCTCCAGCATGTCGACCGCGCCACACAGCTTGGTGTTGTCAGCAAACCTGTTGAGGGTGCACTCAATCCCACTGTCCATGTTGCCGACACAGATGTTTAACAGTGCTGGGCCCAATACCGACCCCTGAGGAACGCCACTTGTCACTGGTCTCCACTTGGACGTCGCGCCATTGACTGCAACTCTGAGTATGACCATCCAGTCAATTCATTATTCACCGAGTGGTCCATCTGTCAAATTCATGTCTCCCCAATTCAGAGACAAGGATGTCGTGTGGGACAGTGTCAAATGCTTTGCTCCCAGGCTACCTTGCTTCCACCCTCTATAGGCTTCCTTTTTGTGTTTGAGTTTGTCCAGGAGCTCCTTGTTCATCCATGCAGGCCTCCTGGCGTTTTGTATAGTGTTTTGTCAAGAAGGCGTAGTCCACAATTCATGTTAGTTGTAGCAGTAATAGTGGAAAAAAATGTATGGGTACTTTTGGGCAACAAAAAGTTGCTACTGTTTACCAAATGCTGTAAGTTTTCATCTCTTTCCATGCCAATACTCACTTAATTTACAGGGAATAAAGAGTTTAATTCCTAAGTTTTTCAGTTAGTTCAAGTGAGCAGAGTTACTGCTGCCTGGTTGTCAGGTTCTGTTTATTTGGTGTATATGATAGCGGTGGACTGGATAATACTCGACCAAAACACTTTCCTTTTCAGTGGAGCTATCATGCAAGTACATACAGTCAAGATAAAGAAAGGAAAAAAGCACTTTACGGAGAGGTGAATGTTCTGGGAATCCTTTAGTCTTAGAAGCTTGATGGGAAGAGTGGCGTTACCCTCACTTGATGTTAGTCCTTATTCTCTCCACTGAAATTTGCCTCTTAGCAGTGATTTAGAAGAAATAAGGAGCTTCTACAAAGATGACTACAGGCAAAGCTATCTATAACGACATTACAGCAAAACTTAACTTGTCTTGATCTGTAGATCCTGAATTAACTGCTTATAGTAAATGGGTGCTATTGTTCTTTTGCTGTTAACTTCAGAAACCGTTTTCAGAAAATGCATGGGCTAGCAGTGGTTACATGTGATCTCTTTAACAGAAACTGGAGACTCCAGACTTTCTGAAAGATGGGAGTATCAGAATAATATGCTGTAATACCCACTACAGGTAATTAAAAGTTGTGAACTATGGCTAAGATGTCTACTGCATGTTTCTGAAATTATTTTCTGTGGTATTCATTTCTTCATTTGGCCTTGGAACTGTTGTATTGCAATCAATATACCTGTGTTATAGTACTAATCACATATAAGATGATCTTTGCCAGTGAGTTTGTGGTTAACACAAAGCTTTTCTAGCTTTTTCATGGCGATCTTAGCTATTTGGAATTCAGAACCAGTCATGCCATCTTGGCTCAGTAGGACACATTTAATTGAAAATAACTTTGATTTTGGAAGCAATTTTTACTTGTTAGAGCTTACGTAAGATCAGAATTGGATCCTAGCTTTGTATTTGAAGCTGAAGTTTTCATGCTATTTCCATTGCTATATAACTATTATATAGTAAAGAGTTGCTATGATTTGTTGTGGTGGGATGGCAAATCAGGTTTTCAGGTCCAACAGAGAGTATTGGGATAATCAGCTTGACAAGGCACTAGGTGAGATACCTTGGATCCAGTTCTGAAGTACTAAAAGCTTGGTTGGTCCCTGAGGAAGACACTCTATAAGTCAAGAGCAGGAGAAGACATCTTAGGGGCATTGATGTTCAGATGAAGGCAAACTCTAGAAAGGAATTTGGAAGACTGCTCTTCCAAGACACGCAGAAGTGTGCATCTGGATGATGGTGGAAGCAAGGGATGGAATAGTACGGGTCTGGACTTAGTCACAAAATGGCTAGAGAAGCTGTTCATAGAGAGTGGTGACACCTGTAATACTTACGCCTTTCAGTTTGTATTAAAGCTATGTTGAAAGAAGCTAAATACAGAAAACACGTTGGATTTTGAAGCTGACATGCTACATTTATTTATTGTCTTTAATCCCAGCAGATACCAATGTGAATTCTCAAATTTGGGAGAGCTTGCTAGGAGATGCATCATGTTAGCCAACTTTCAGGCTGAGCAAATTACTGACTGTACTCAACGGGGTGCCTAATTTTTCAGGAGTGGAAGGAAAGAGTTGCGTACCAACTAGAGACTGTGGGGGGAAAAAAGTCTTTACTTGCAATGGAATTTGTCAAGCAGACACACATGTGCTGCAGAATTGTTCGTGCTTGCTAATGGCCAATCTACTGCCTTGCAGCTCGGCTTAAATATGAAAGCTCTTGCCTTGCTTTTTTCTGTCTAGCACAACTAGAGGAGAGGAGGCCACTACTGCATCACCTGATGCATTTGATGTGTCATGTTGAGAGCTGGTCACGTCCTGCTTAACTTGTGAGAGCAGACAGCTCACAATATAACACTATTCTCTCTCTTTTTTTTTTCCTTCCTTTTTTCTTTCCTGCTTGGTAAATATTATAGCTATTTCTTTTTTGCCTGAAAGGAACACAGAATTATTTCTTCATACACTTCTGATTGAGAGATATAAAGGACTTCTTTCCTAGCACACCACAATTAAATAGGAAAAGGTTATCTAGCCTTTCTGAAGAAACTAATTTAAAATGAAAGGATTAAGAATATTTTCTCTCATTTTTCCGTATAATATGCATAGATTACATTTTGCATCTTGGTCCAAAATCCAATCAATTCGTTTTATTATGTAAACTTTTGCTAATTTCCACACATAATGCAATTCCTTGCCATTTTGGAGAAGACAGCACTGGAAACCAGTGAGTATGGACTTTTTTTTTTTTTTTCTGTTAAGAAAGTTATTTTGGGGTAATGAAATAGAAGCCCATCTTCATTCAGAAACATTTGATCAAATGTGAAATAAATAACCAGACTATATTAAAGTCTGTGACTAAAATCGTAAATTTTAATATGATTACAGTAGAAAAATTTTTATCTTGGTCGCCTGAAGTCCAGGTAATTGAAAGAAGGGCAGTGCAGGAGAGAGTGGCATTTTGTTTTGTCCTATTGTGACCACAGGATTTTTCAGAATAGTTCGAGTTTGTTAAAAGGCAAATTTTGCTGGAAGGGATAAATGCAGGATTGTGTTTGTCAATTTATAATAGGAGTGGAATTTCATTAGCACTGCTATTCATTTGTGTTGTGGGAGGAAGAGTAAAATAGATTCTCATTGACTTAAAATGTCACTGTCAATTCTAGCTGCTGGAATTCTCTGCAGTGTGTTGGCTGAATATATGAAAGAGAATAGGGCTATGGGTCAGCCCTGTTCTCACTAATTAGGATCCTTGGGGTTTTGTGTGGGCTTATACATTTGGGGTTTTTTTTGTGTAGTTGTACAAGATTGTGCTTTTGTCTTTTCTTCTAACACCCAGGCGCTCTTTGCTTTCTGATAGTGCTTCATTTTTATTTCTGTAATGCAAACTGTCCTCTCAATTGCAAAAAGCTTAATTTGTTGTGCCTATACTTCCTACCTTTCTCTCTCTGATCTCTTGTGAAGTCCTTGACATTTCTTCGCTTGGTCTATCCAACATAATGTTTACATGATTTTCTTGTCCAACTGCTGACTGTCCTTTCTTCAGTGTTTCTCAAACTTCTGTTTATTCTTGCCTTCAAAGAGCTGTACAATGAATCTGTGCATGCCTTTTCTCTTGTCACATTCATTCCATCTTCTGCTCCATCTTTCTAAGCTTTGTTCCTTGTCACAAACTTCAGTATGCTCCTTATATGGCATCATTTGAAATCAAAGTCTGCATACTGGTGGAAAGATACATGTGATTATTTTTCGCTTTGGCTTAAACAGAAGAATTACCATCTCTGCCAGTTCCAAACACATAGAATTACAAGCTGGCTGCTAGATACAAAACTTTTTGGAATAAGTTTTTTTTTTTTTGTTTGGGTTTTTTTGTTTGGTTGGTTTTTTTAAGTACTTGGTAAAGATTACTGAAAAATACAGTCCTCCCTGCTCAAAGTGGCAGATTATATTGATCATAGAATTTTCTGCTAGTCTTTATGATCAGCCTTTGAATTAAGGCTGTCATGAAGTTCTGTATGAGCATGCAGTGAAGTGATTTTATCACAAAGCAAATTAACAACAGATATTTCTGATTTCATCTCACATTCAGAAATACCACATTAGCTGAAAATCACTTTGGCCTCTTGTGACTTTCTGCCCCTGTAACTTGTGGAGATAAAGTATCATTCTCTTGCCATCATTTTCTCTATCTTAAAAAAGAAAATTGCATAAGGAAGGCCTTTCATTTATAGATGACCAGTCTTCCCATCAAACTTTGTAATAGCTGCATTTTTTTTTTCCTGATTGTTTTTAAACTTGTGGAATAAATGTTTAAATTCGTTCTTCTAATAACCTCAGAGGAAATTTTATTACCTGGAGAGGATTCATTGCTTGTTCTCTGTTATTTTTAAAGTCAGTATTAATCATTGATATTCACCGCAAGTATTGCAGACCTCAGCTTTACAGGTCTTTGGGGAAAAATGAAGTGTCCCTTAAAACACTTGGGCACTAGTTTCTCCTCGATTCAGAAAGAAGTGTTTCATGTCTTTATAGTAGCAGTTATTAATGGTAGTGTGTTAGACGGGAGGTTTTACTTCTTTAATTCCAAAAGAGCATACGTTAGACATAAACAATTAAAAATATGAGTATTGTTAATCCCTTAAGATTGTTTTATTAGTAGGTAAATTCTAGCACTCCTTGTTTTAAATACAGCTTTAGTTGAACTACTGCTTCTCAAAATATTTCCACTTCTCTCTGAAGTCATAATTACGGCATTCATCATATTTGAATATAATTGCTGCACTTTGCATTCTGTTCAAGTCGTGGGACTTAAGTAAGGAATTAATCTCAGCTATTGCTTTTCTTGCCTACTGGAACCTGCATTTTGGACCCTATCTCCCTTGGTTTTTATCAGTTATAGCGTAATGTTTTTAGTGAGGCTGTCTCTTATGTGTGGAATATTACTCTAAAATGGAAAGAGACATTTACAAAATAATAAACAAACTACCATGTGCGTGGTTATGAGGCATACCAGTCTCGGGTGCGCAGCAACTGCAACAGCTCCATGTTTAATCCTATTGTAGATAAATTCTCCTAAATTATTTCACCTCTAAGAAATTAAATGGTGTGATCTACAAAATAAGAAATAACTCTACATAACAAGACTTAATTGATACGCGTCAAGAGTTTGAGATGCTTTGCTTTACAGAAGGTGTTGCTGGGTAGTTACAAATATTTGTTCTACTGGATGGAGTATCAGTGAGTAGAACAGACGAATAATAAGTGCATGCATCTTTAACGTGTCCAAAAAGAAAACGCACACAGAAGAAATTGGAATGTTTAGAGACTTGCACTCCTGGTAGATGAAGACCGTATGAAGCATGTTCACTGTGTGCTGCCAATCACACTGAAATTGGGACAAAGCTTCGAAGTAATGTAGGACTACATAATAGTATTACTCTGTGTGCCTTTTTGAATGTGTGACCTCTTGATGGGAAAGAGTTGCACCTCTGCACTCTAGATATCTTCAATTTGGAATTGATTAGAAAAAAGTTGCTAAGCCGTGTCCTTTTCTGTCACAGCTATGATGCTTTAATTATTTAAATGTATCAAGTTTCCTCCTAAAAATAATTAGTGTTTGTGTTTTGTCCCTCTTTATTTGGTTTGGAGGTGCTTTCAGGATGTTGTTCCTCTGATGGGTAGAATCGTCCTGATTTCCACCAAAACTAAGGGCACAAATAGCTCCTCTTTTCAAAGCAATAGGCTAATGACTCTTAAATAAGAACATCAGTGAGAACTTTAATGGAACCTGATGATGCTTGTTCTTGTTGTCCCTGCTACCATTCTCTTTTCCTCATCTCTGTTGAAGAAGAGAAACTGAGTTTTGGGAGAACGTGGTTGTGATAGCCTTCTCTCTTGCTACTTCCCCATATGACCTGCAGCACTGAGAACACTCCTTCGATGCTGGTGAGACATTTCTGGTGCTCTCTGCGTCCCTGTATGACCTGCAGTGTTGAGAACGCTCCTTTGATGCTGGTGAGCCATCTCTGGTGCTCTCTGCTTTGCTCTGCAGTGACAGTCTTGCTGCACACACTGATGAGAAGAATGTGCAAATCAAAGGCAGTGCAACAGAGGTTGAGGTCTGAGCCATTTGTGGAGCGTTACCAGCTCTTCCCACTAGCTAGCCTGGGGAGGAGACAGGCTTAGCACGTGCTGAGCATAGACTACTTTGAGGCTCTCTTCACATTTTTGTCCTCTTTATCAGTCTTTTTGCTGGGGAGCTCTGAAGTTTCTTAGTCCTGGGGAATTATTTCCATCTGCAGCCTTGCCCCTGAGCAATTGTAGTAATACCAGAGTCCAATTTAGCAGTATTTCTTCAAGAGCTTGGGTCCTTGACTGATTTGTAGAGGACAAACGAAAAGAGCAATTGCAAATGGGTTTCTGTACTATTAGAGCTCTAAACAGCCTTTCCTCTTGGCTGTGTGTCAGATTATACCTCAAGGGGGGCCGGGTGGGCTATGAACCTTAAAAAGATTTAAATCCTTAAATGCAGGGGTCAAGTATTCATATCAGTGGGTGTCTTAACAAACTGATCTCAGAGTGCTCAGCAATAATAATTTTCTTTAATATTTTTAGGTAGCATTGAAAGTGGTAATTGAGTAGCAAGTGTTTTGAGTTCTTACATTTCTTCATCAGCTTTCCCCACAATTTACTTATATGATAATTTTGCTATAGAACCTCAGCTTTGGATTAATTCTATGAAGTATAGTGACAGGTTGTTGTGCTATGGGGAAAACTTGGATCTAGTATAGCAATACCTGCACAAAAAACTAGTAAGGCAGAGAATGAACCAAGCCAGGAGAGGAAGAGGTTATTATTGTTAAGGCCTGTTAATGTCTCTCCCTGAGAAGATATTTGTGGCATACAACTTCTCTCCCCCTATGGGCTCTTTGTTTCCACCATTATTCAGTTATTTTAGGGTATTCTATCAATGCGTAACATTAGTCAAGGGAGAGGGAGTTACTGGCTTGTGGACACTACCCTGTAGCTCCCTGAGGCTGTGCAGCCTCTCTTCCCATACAAATACGTAGACTTCACCTCTTTTGGAGCCATCAGTACTAGCATACTGCAGTGTTCACCATTCTCCTCAAGGACAGCCCCATAGCTCTTTAAGCATTTTCTTTATTCCTCTCAGGTGTACAGGAAGTGGTAGGCTTAAATTGACTTTGGCAAGAAGCCCTAATAGATGGTTGCAAGAATGCTGTCATCTACTAGTAGAGAGTAATGGTTTTTAGCTGGGAAATCCATACCTTGATCCTTTGCTTCACCCGCTGTTTCAATGGCCCTGCTTCAGCTTGCTCTACCACCAAAACATATTTGCTTTGTTGTTTACAGTTGGCTCTCCCATCTCCAGAATATGTATCTGAGCAAAATGATACTATAACAAAGGATCCATATGTTGCTGTGGGAATCTGTGCCTTGGACTTAGTAAGTAGTAAAACTGTGACTGATTTATGGCTCAGTGTGGGGATAACTGCCTGGTCTCTTCATTTTTTTTAATACTTCTCATATGAAAAGCAGATATTGCCCACTATTAAGGAAGTGGGCTCATCAAAGAGAAGAGATAATTACAAATCAAAGTTAACATTCTTCTTTGAGGATAGCTAGTTGCAAAAAATTGGGAGGAACAGCAGAATAGAAGAGTTTTAAGAATTAAGTGCCGGTACCTCTGACCTCCTGTTTGCGCATCAAGCCTGCCTTGTATAATAAAAGCTATTTATAAATTGCTGCTCTGTTAAACGTGAACAGAATTTTACGATGTATAAATTGGGAAACAGAGCCAGCAACAGGACTTAGCAGAGTGATGAATGGATGACAGGGTGCAAGACTGAAACTGTGTTTTATTCATGGATTGTGAGGTCAAGAAGAACTCCTGGGAAGGGCTGGCAGTCGAAGGAGAAAGATACAGAACTCGGGAGATAAAGAATCCAGTAATCTGAGCATTATCAAGCCACATTGTCACACTTCTTTTTGGCAGTTGCAACTCAGGTAGTAGCTTTTTATTTTTACTTTGCTACATTTTCATGAATATTTTTAGTCTTTCTTCCAGCTCCGATTGCACCACTGTTGCCAGCTGCTTCCAGTCTCACAGCCCTAATCCTCTTAAACCTCAATAAATTATTCCCTTAGATTTTAAGCAACAGGTAAGAAGAGGTTTGTTTTTTTTTTTTTCCCCTCTTTGTTTTGACAACAGCCCCCACCCCACAATTATACTGTGGAGAGAATGTGATCAAGCAACCCAAAATTGTAATCTTGATGTGGGGGCTAGCTAGAAGTTCATTAATCTGTTCCGTTGGTTGTCACTACTCAAAAGCCTGTTAGAGACTGATAACTCATTAAACTGCTATTGTATTCCATTGGTCATGCAGATATTCCTCAGCAGAATGCTGTTAATGCAACTTAATTCTGAACAGATGAGAGAAGTTAAGGTCACTAGGTTGCAATTCTTTGTAGTATTGTTACAGGACATGTTCAATATGCAGGTGCATTTTATATCCTCAAATACCACAGAGTAAACCAAATCGAAACAAGCACTGTTTTGGACCAGTGAATGAAATCTGATTTCCACTTGTTTTTTATTCCTTTCATAAATGTGTTGTAAGGTCTTCATGTGTTTAATTTAAAATTGGCAGATAGATTGTTTAAAGATATGTGGTTGCACTTTGAAAAGCATGTTTTTCTGTCTTTCATGTGTTCTCTGTGTCTTGCATCTGTAAGGATTTCTGCCAAAAAACACTGAAAAGGAAATCAGAGGCACTCAAGATAATAATTACAAAGAGAAGAATTCCCTTACCTGGTAGCAAATGAGAAAATATGTCCTGATTAGTTTTACAATAGCAATGGCCTTTAGTTTTCTTCTGGTATCTTGTGGGGTATTTTCTTAAATAAGTAGTGTAGAGGACTTTTATGTTTGGGGAAACTGCAGCACTTCTTTTTCATGCAGAAATCACAAGAGATTCACTTTTGCAAGCCCCTGTGTCTTGACATACCCTTTATATTGTAACCTTGTAATGCTGTAATTTGATTTTAAAAAAAAAAAAGAGGGGCAGGCGGTATTAAGGAAAAAAAAAAAGATGATGATCTTTGGTTGTGATTCTTTATAAATGAAATGTATATGACTCTGCCTGCAGTATTGCTTTTGGTCTAATTTGTGTGTTGCAGACTAAAGGTATGTATTTGCTGGCCAGATTTCATCCTGTGTTTGGCCACCAGTGTTGCTGAAGGCCTCTTCAGAGCAAGAGGGAAGTGGTTGAAAGTGGGTAATTCTTTTCGCTGACACGTTTTACAGCAGCATACTTTTCAGGGAATGGCCTATTGCTACCCAAGCTTGCAGTATACATCTGATGAGCCCTTAGGTTGGGAGTGGGTGAGTGGGAGAGCCTTAGATCCACAGCAGTTACTCAGTAGACTGCATGCTGCTGGCAGACCACTTAGACACTCCTGTTTTCTGGAATTGCTTTGCATGCTGACTGGTATACTAGGAAAACTAGTTCTGCTGTATAAAATGCTTTTCTCAGACCTACCTTTGTCCTTGCAGCTATCCAGCAATATAGCATATATCTTAGTCTGCTAATTTTACCTATAAGTTGAGCCAAAATGTTACAGACTTGTTTGGTGCATCTGTCCTCACTGGTTGAACTAAGGTGCTTCACTGTACAGTGACTATTTTGAATTTTATGCTATAGCAAATGTAATTTGAGGGGGACATTAAAGTTTGTTTGCATTTATAATAATACCTTATGCCTGGGATAACATGAATGTCTGTTCTGCCAATAATTGCAAGCACAGCCTGCACACTAAGCAAAATGCAAGGGGAGCATGATGATTGTTTTGTGAATGATTCAAGATCTTAACTTTTAAGGAACCATTTGTTCTATTATAAAATTAATAACTTTGAAAAAGAAAATCAGTCAGATATTTTTTTCCAGTAGTAATAACTTGATACTTTTCTTGTAAACTGTCAATGATGTTTCTTTCAAGGAAGGACATTTTTGCTTGGTATTTATTTTATATAGATATTTTATGTATATAGATAATGTATATGTATGAAAAATTTATTATGATACTATATGAATCAGAAATGGCTGTGCCATAACCCTAGATGGAATTTGTTAATTTAGCTGTAAGAACCAGTCTTTCAGTTTGCATAATAAATAGAATTTGCTTTGGCAATTGTAAGCAGTAAATTTGAAATCCCATGCAATTTTTAGACACTTCACAGAGTAGGAAACCATTTTAAGATGGAACAGGGCTGTGTTTAGAATAGTTAATAACAGCGTCTTTTGGAAATGCTACAAAGGTGGCATTGCTTCTTTCCACATATCACAGTTGGCTCACCAAGTAGCATATATTCTTTTTAGTGACTTCCCTGATGTTATTTCCTCCCTGATATGGTCAAATCAGTCCCTAAAAGTAGAGTACTCCTGTTGAGAAGCTAAGCACACACAGTTTAGTTGAAATACTGGTGTTGGTTTATACATTAGTTGAATTGACGTACTGTAGTAGTGGTACTGCACTATGGTCGGCCAAAATGATGCAGTGAAGATACTTTATTCCTTTAGTGTCTGTTACTTTGTGCTTTTTGTATGTGGAATTTTTATGGAAATTAGAGGACATGCAGGATTGTGCATGTGACTTGAAATATGAAGTGGGAAGGATAGTACATGATGTCTTATATATAGGGCTCTGGGAAGGAAACAAATTACATACTTTCCTGAAAGTGAAAAGCTCAGTAACATGGTATTTAATGTGTTTTCCTAAGAAAGCAATTGCATATCTTAATCCTGAATTCTATGAAATATATGCATTCCATGTGTCACTCTTGTGTACGTTGATTTGCTTTTCTCTGGAACTGGCAAATCAGACTTGCTTTGGACCAAAGCCAAATCGTATATGAGGCAATTTCATGCCTTGTGAATTATTGAAGAGAATGTTTGGTATGTAAAACTTGTCTTCAGTTTGCTGGCTTCACTCCCATTTCTCTTAATCCCTTTGGGAATCTTGGTTTGAAGTATCTTCCAGAGGCTCAACAATTTCTAAAGGCTGAGCAACCATTCCAGTAGAATGGAAGGAATTTTAAATATGATCTCCCTTTTCCCTTACATTTGTCCCTTTCTGGATTGCAGTCTACTTTTTGCTAATTCTAGATAGCGGGTATGCTAGGTTGCAAAATGCAGTTTGATCATAACAGTTAACCCTGTCACAAAAATCACTGTCTAAATTTGGGATCAGAGGATGCTTGAGGCGATCATTTGAAATTATTTCTGCAATAAATTTATCAAAGAAAGGTATCGTGATCTGTTTTCTTACTAAAGTATGTGTTTCTCTTTTGTTTGTACAGTCTGAGAAGTTAGGGTTAGTTACGGGGCAGGACTGCTGGTTTTCTGCTATACCAGCAGCGTAAGTGAGGAAGACAGACAAACAAGTAAACTTTGCATATAATCATGTTCTTGGAATAGAATATGCCTCAGACAATTTTTGGTCAAATGTGAGCTTTTATAATAACTTTGGGCTGGATTTTGTTGGACAAGAGTCCAATGAATTAAATGAGTTTATTGTGAGATGAGGCTATATACAGGGGTGATTTTAAAAAGCACTAAAGATGCCTATTAAACTTACCTTAAAGGCTTTTTTTTTCCTCCCAAATGGTCTGACACCTCTCCTTATATTTCTGTCATTTGACTTCGTCAGGGCCTGAAATAGCATGTATTTTAAATGGAAGGAGATCTGCAAAGATGTACTGCAAACATGATTTGTGAAACCTCTTTGGAATTTTTTGAGATATCAGTATAAATACAGAAAATCTGTTAGAGCATTTTAAAGGCTACAAAAACCAGTTTTAATAGATAGAAATTATTAATGTTAATTTTTAGTGTCACTCATAGGTAAATATTTTTTCCCTTCTTTCCAGATACTTGTTACATAGCAAATGGAATGTATTGATTGTATCTTTAAAAGTGATGGTCCAGATTTTTCTCCATTTACACAGAATGCTGCTTGGAAACTCAATAAATGAAATAGGCATTGCTTATGTAAAAGAACTACAAATTTTATTAAAATGCTTACCATCTACAAATGTTTGTATAGTGGATTTTGCTTTTCCCATATATGAGATGATTTGTGTGATCCCTGTTACTGATATGCTGTAGAAAGTTTAATAATAATGCAGTTTTATTACTGCAGAAATCTCTGTTATGGCAACATAAATCTCATATGACAAACTTGATACAAAATCATAATTGTGTCCTTCTGTTGACTTCAGCTGAGTCATGTCCAGATTCTCTGACAAAACTAAATATGAAGAAATGCAAAGAGGCTGCTTGTCAGTTACGTCTATATAGGCAAAGCTAAAATAACTTAAAATGGGGGGTAAATGTGCTAACACTTCCTGGGGAGAAGACAGGTGTGTAGATGTTGATGAGTTTGACTCTATGATTGTGAAGTCCGCAACCACGCTTCTCATATAACTAGCTTTAATGTAGGAATCAAAGAAGCTAGTATGGTATTAACCATAGTAATTGAGATTAACATGTAGCAGGGAATCCTGGCAAGATGACCTGGAAGATGGGGGAAAAACAACATTTGTTCTGGTAGCATAAACTCATCAAGACAAATCTGGATGTCTTCTTAGTATAGGTTACTGTCTACAGGGGATGCCATCACACTTTCCTTGTGATGCAGATGGCAGCCACTAACATGAAGCTTTGGATCAATTGATTCATTTCTGACTGCAGTTGCTTCCCCATGCTGCACTATAATGAGCTTATTTTCCATAGTGATTGTATGTAGGTGGGGGCAGCGTAGAGAGAGGAAAAAAAGAAAAAAACAGAAGGGATTATAGAGAGAGCAAGGGAGGTGATTTAAAATCCTTCATGTGGAAAGAGAGGCTTAGAGATGGCTCTCTTTCCTCACTTTTTGCATGGCTACTTTTCTTAATTTTACTAGCATCTCGAATTAACTAGCTCTGTTTCAATGGCCTTCAATGCACATGCAGGGATTTGCATGAAAGTGAGAAATGTTACTCGTGAAGATTAACATTTGGCTTTGCTTCTGCTCAGTCTGGTTATTTGGTTTTTATTGTAAAGATTTAGATTCTGAGGATAATTACCACAGTATCTGATATGGACTGAAGGCTCACGGGAGAGCTATTTTTAACCATGGTACTAAAAGTTACAGTAAATTATTAATAAATTCAATATGTAATTTGGCAAAACCTGATAGTGCTTGCTGTAACTGTTCATAAGCTGCATAGTAGGCTGTTGAAGGAGTTTCTTTAAAGATTAAGCAGAAGTAGCAATTTATAAAGGAAAACTGCATTCTTTGTTGTCCTGAACACTGCTCTTAGGGTATAGATAATCAGCTTGAGCATCATGAATAAAAACCTGAAACAAGTGTGGAACAGTTTTTAGTTTTAACTTCATAGTTCTTATTGCTCATCAGAAATAGCCCATTTGTTTCCATATGCTGTACTGGAAAAAAGGATCTGTATTAATTGCAAATTCTTCATTACTTGATTGTGTTTAATGGACATGTCATGTACTACAGAGGTTAGATCTCGTGACAGGCAGGCAGGTTTTGAATGAAATGTGGCAGGACAGAGATGTGGGACTCATGGCACCTTAAGAGAAGGATGTGTGAAACGCTTCTGACTCCTAGAGCCAGAGACCATCAGCGAGCTCCAGTCTGTGTCTTGTCTCTTGGTAATGCTGCAGCTCCTAGTTCTGTGTTTCTCCTGAGGTTCACCTTTACGTTTTGACGTGCTAACTGTCAGAATTTAAGTATACTCCAGTGTCAAGAGACGTAGACCATTTGTGACCTTGGATGAATCACTTGGTCTTATGAGGAATAGAGGTATTCTTTGAGTAATAAAGTTATTCCTTCAGAAAGTTAGGAGCACTTTTTAATTTAACAAGTCAGTTCAGGAGTATGAGTTCTGTGAGGATATAGGTATTTTTACAGAGTCTGGTGGGTGTTTCACTCATAAGGTATTTGGCAATCCTTTCATGAAACGTGCTTTCTCTTTGTTCCTTTTAATATTTTTATTCATTTAATGACAAAAAAAGATTCAAGAAGTTGTGGGGGAATTCAAAAGCCCCATGAACAAGTTCAGGAAAAGAACTCTCGTGTTCATCCAGCCTTGGTGTTTGTCAGCTGCCCTGAGCACTGTCACCTGGCCTAGCATTCAGGCAAAAGCGGGAAGCTTTCAACTGCTGTTCTGGTGTTCCAGTTTTACCCTGGTTCCTCCTGCCTTCTCCATGTGAGAACTGACTCTTCCTGCTTTGTCATTTCTTACTGAAAAGTGCAGCATGTCCTGAAAACACAAGATCTCAGTTTGTAGCACTCTTCATTCCTATAGACGTGGACATTTCATCCACAAGTGAAATGCTAGGCAGGAATGATCCTTAATATGCAGGATGTTACTACTACACAACAATTCAGGGAATGTTTTTGGCAAATAGGAAGATTTCTTAAAAAAGGAAATGTCATAGGTTCTGAAACTATTTGCAAAAAAAAAGTTGCATAGTTTCAGCTAAGAAAACAACTGAGTTTAGATTTACAAACCAGAGAAAATGGTACATCCTTTCCCTTTTATCCAAAAGCGTACTGATCAGAGTACTGCCCCGGATGCAGGAAACCTGATCCATCCCTGAGACTCTAAATCATACCTTTTCCATCTTGGGCAAAGGCTTGCTGCAGGCTTTCCTGGACCAGGCACTCTCAGTTTCTTCTGCTGCTGCTGTTCCAAGATAATTAAAATGCCCCAGCTTGCTTCAAGTCTCCTGTTTGAATTAACTGAAGGCTCGATTTGCACGGCAGGACACTTGAATTCAGAAACGTGTCTTAACTGCTTGCTTCTAAGGTAAGTCTCCTTTGGTCTTTTCATTGGAGAAGGTTCACTTTGACTGCAGTACTTGATCCTGGAGAGATGGGTTTCGTGATAGGTCTAGGCTAACCTAGTAGGTAGTGCTGCCAGCAAGGTCTCTCCCACTTCCTTCGCTGCCACTTGCGTATCGCAGCAGGGGCAAAGAAGGGGAGGGCTCCTCTCGCCCCCAGGGAGCTGTTGAATGGGCTTAGCTGTCTTGTAGAGTCACGGGGACAAGGGATGGTGAGCTTTTCTACAAAAGGGAAACTCGTCTTTCTCCTTTCTGTTTTGTGAACCTGGCCTTCATTTCACAGCTTTTGTTACAAGACTGAAATGGAACATGTCATGTCAAAATGAAATTTTGAGAGGGTTTCAGCAAGAGACGGAGCTATTTCAAATGCAGTTTGATCTGCCGAACCAAGAAATCAGTTATTCACACAGCCTGAGTTAGAACAAAATAAAATAGTGTATTATCTCCAGTTAACTTTTCTCGCTGTAGTTTTCAGCAGGATATTTGAGCTTAGACATTGTGGGAAAGGTGTGTTGAGCATTCGTGGTGTTTTTTGTTTTTGTTGGTTTGGGTCGGGGTTTTTTGTTTGTTTGTTGATTGTGCAGTGGGATCTGGATCAGCTAGAATGTGTGAGAAATACTCTGTCTGGGGTGGATAGCTGCTGTTGACTAGATGAGGAGAATGACACCTGAATCCTGAAGGCAACTTACTTCACGACTATCCAAGTACAGTGTGGAGCTGAAGCCACTTACACTGAGTTCTCATGAGGTCGTGGTCCGGGGTGTAGTGGCTGCAGAGCCAACACACATGAGCAGAACGTAAGTATAAATGTGCTTTCAGTTATTGATAATCTGTTTCATGGTAAGAAAATAGGTAATTGAATAGCAAGAAATACAAATAGACTGTATCTATTTCAACAAATGAGGCTTGTTCCAGATCTAACCTTAGGCTGTTTCAATGCAATGCTGCAAAGTTTTTAACTTTTTAGGTCCTATCCTACTATGTCTCTGAAATATGCATCATGAATAGTGGTTAATATTAAGACAGTATATTCTGCATGCGTTGACTTGCATGAGGCAATCCATACCCTAAAGAAACATTTGACCTGAGGGAAAAATAGTGCAGCAATAGATACACAACTCTAATGGTCCCTTTTAAGATGTTAGCGGATGCAAAGATGCTTTAGCAAATCTTTGCAGTCAGCAAGAGGGTGACAAGTGACTGTCTGTCCTGCTGAAGACCTATATATATGTAGAGATGGAATCGTCTTTATTGTCTTCATTTGGTTACCCCAAGCCAACATGTGTCTCAAGCTCTTGCTGTGATTCAGTACTGTGGCTTCAAACTATTACATTATATATTATATATAAACTATTATATTAGGACAGGAGGGAGTCAGCTATTCATAGCTGGGCATGATTAGAGAGAGATACAGGGAGTAGAAATGGTGTTTGGAGTAGGATCCTTTTGGTAGGCAGTGACTTTATAGCTTTTCAGCTCAGAACTCTTTTGTTTGTAATGAACCTTCATTTCCCTTGTGTCATTTCTGCATCTTGTGTAGGATTTGTCATTCTATTATCAGTCCCTTTTCTTCCTGAAAGAAGTAGTTCTGTTTTTGCTTTTCTCTAAGAATCTTTTCTCTGTTTCACTCCAGCTTGCTCATTAGTTTCTACCTTTATGCCTGTCCCTGTGTTCAATCCCACGTCATTCTGTGCTTTGTGGGGTAGGGCTTAACTTTTTGACAACAATTTGCATGCCTTGTGCTCTTACATGTGCATTACATTCCTAGTCAGAGGACGCTGTGGCGTTTTTTTTGCTGTTTTGTGTTACTTTAGTTTTCAGAGAAGGGAGGCTTTAGGTCATAGGAATCCGTTGTTTTTCAAATTTTCCAAGATCCAAATACTCTCTGGATGATGATGCATTTGTTGTGCCATCTATCAGCCATTTCTAAGTTGGGGGGAAGGAAGACTGTTACACTTTTCCATGAAGTTCCCATGCTATGCTGAATGGGGGAGGGAACTTAATTTTACGTTTAGGCAATGATTCACAATTGTAAATGCTTTTGTATAAAGCTCTGACTTAACGTTCCCATATATGAAAATTACCATTCCTTTATAGATGCAACTGGGAGATGTAGCCAAATAAGAGAATTAGAAAGCTTTCTGTTCTGTTTATTTTATTTTTAGGACTGACTTAAAAATTCCACTAGAAAGATCTCCATTATTCATTAAACTGAGTAGATGTTCTGAAACAATTTCAAACCTATTTACAGAACTTAATAGAGATTATATCTGTTTATAGAATTTCACGGGTTTAATGGAAAAAGCCCACAAATGTGGTCTTACTCTTTTTAAAATTCTAAATAGTTCTTCTAGGAGAGATGTGTTGTTTTCTTTCCCTTTGGTTTTCTCTTACTCTTTATTTTACTAGTCATTGGAATGTGCTAGCATTCCTAGCATTGAAGAGATCTAAAAATTGAATCTAAAGCACTGGAAATGGTCTTCTGTCTTCCTTGTGCTTTATCTATTTACATGAAAAAGACTGGGTTATTGACACTGTATCATATTTATTGTAGGTTCCTGGATCTTGTTGCCATAGTTACATCTGGTAGTCAGAAGGAGTTTTGCTGGGTTCAAAGTTATGCTAATTGACAGTTTCTTAGGGAGAATAATCCTTGAATTTCAGGGAATAATCATTCTTTCTTGCTTTAAAACTTGAGGAAACTCGTTAGTTTTCAACCACAACAATATCCCCCCCCCAGCCCAGTATGATACCCGGGCTGTGTGTACTTAATTTTTCTCAGAAAATGTTTTTGTGCTTGAATGCTTTTTGCTGTTTGATCAATCCTCCTCTTTTCCCCTCTCAGAAAACGGCAGCCCTTTTCTGATGCTAGTATAGATTTTTCTGGAGAAGTGACAGTAATACAATGTCTACCTTGAGTTTCAAGGTCCTGGTTTTTGTGGGTAATGCAACCTATTGTCCAAAGAAAGATAAACGGGGTTAAGCACATGGAAAAGCAAAATATTATTGCTGATATACCATTAATCTTTCACGTGTTCTTAAGGTAAATTGGCTTACTCTTACAAAAGAAAGAAACAAACAAAAGCCAAACAAAAACACCTCACCAGAACTCTAATGTTTGGTCCTGGGCTTTCTCTCATGTTATATCAAGAAAAGAGAAGCCAGAGTGGTGTAATTGCGCAGAGACTTTGTACTGAAGATTCATTGTAAACACCCCCTGGTATGTGTAAATGGCACCTAATAGGAAAGCCAGATCTACAAGGCTATCACAAATGCCCAAGATTGGATAAGCTACAGAATTTGTTAAATTACATTGTTTGAAGATGTAATCAAGGCACATCTACCTTGAGATTCCAGCTTACATTACTGTAAACTGATTTGTAGCATGGGAGAGTTTTATCTAGTTTCAAACAAGGACAAGTTTTGCCACCTTATGTGGGTAGCTAAAATCCTCTTCTAGAAGAGGCTTTATTGGAGCAGACAGTTAGATTTTATAATGGTAGTGTGTTACAGTACTCAAGCCTTGTACTTCTGTCCTGTAGTAGACAAGGGAGAAGAGGAACAGGTATCTGCTGGTCCAGCTTCCTTGTGATGTCCACTTAATGCTATATATTCCAGGCGGTTTAAACTGAGTCTTCTGGATGATGTCCAATGGTTACCCAATTAAATGTATAACCTCGGGCTCTTCTAAGTCACCAAAGTTATCAGAAGAACTTCTAGAACTGGATAAATTTCATTTTGTCTCTCTCAATGAAGCAGCAATTCAGGGGGAATTACTGCAACTATTGCATTAAATGCCTCTGATGAAAGTCTGATTTAAGAGCATTTAAATGCTTTCTTTGGACTGGTGATAACTGAAGGCTTTGCAAAGGTGGAGTTTTTATTGAGGAGCAAGCTGAAGTCTTTTGAACATGCCTTCTTAAGCAGCCTGTTACAGACTGCTTAACTTTGTGCAGGGTTGGTAGCTTGTGCCTAGAGCCTAGCATACGATTTAGCAGTGACCGAGGACAATTGCAGGCTCTGGCTAAGAATCTTGTGCCCCAGAAGCTGCTGGGGCTGTTGGCATGGGGAGCTCCCAGAGACAGAGAGGGGTGAGGGCGAAGGTTTGAGGTGGTGTATTTAGGAAACGGGGGGCAGCGCTGGGTCAGTCTGGCTTGATAGCCTTGCCAGTCCTAGCCCGGACCTCGGGCAGAGAGGGAGGGGCAGTGTCTGGCTGCATTACACGGGTGTGCATTCTCTTGCCACGGTTCAACTGCTGTCCGGGCCTTTTGAGATTTTGGCTCTTCCTGTGTTCAGCTTGCCCTTGAACTCCTGCAGCATGCGTCCACCCTGCTAAACTGCTGTTTACCTGCAGTGGGCTTGTCAGCCTGCCCCTGGCAGCCTTGGGGTATGCCATGGAGGAACCTGACTGCCCAAGGAGTTTGCAAATGTTTGTGATTTTCATTTAAAGCTTAGTGACTAGCTAGCAGTATAGGAGGTAACTTGCTGAAATCAGAGACGTGGTCTAGTGAGTGAGAGAAATGATTTAGAGCCAGGAGTTTCTGTATTCTGTCCCTAGCTCTTCTGTTGATTTGCTGCAGCATTACACATTTCATTTATGTCGTATGAGCCTTTAATGACACTTTTTTTGAACAGGAAAAAAACATCAAGAGGGATAGCAGTGATGGCTAAATAGCTCCTTTAATAATATTTAAAAGATTTTATGTATTTGAGTTTGTAGAATACTGGCAATCCTTGTCTGTGGAAGCAGTATATGAGAAATACATTTTTATTACAATTCTCTATTGGAACTTGATACCGCAACAGTGGTGTTCAGCCTGTTGAGATTGACCAGGTTCAAACTGTAGCTTACATGGTCTGAGTTTGAATACAAAATATAGTCTCCGTATTCTGTCCTAAAGCTATGGTTCCTTTTGACTATTGTTTAGCAGCAATTGTATGCCTGTCTCTCCTTATCTGTAGCTCTGAAAGGCTGCTTTTCAAAAGTGGATGAATATTGTTAAATTTAGTGCCTTGTGTTATCAATTTACATTTGTAAGTGTGTGTTTTGTTTTGTTTTTTTCTTTTCTTGTAATAACATATGATCTATAGATGTATATCATGGTTTTTGCCTTAGGCAATTTGAACTGCTTGCTGTTAGCATTTGTTTGGAAGGCCGCTTTTTTCTGCTCTTTCAATGTGCTGTGCTGTCCATTTGCTTCAAAGAGCTTGTGATTTAGACTCACGTCTAAGAGACAAATTTAACTACAGGATGGTGTTAAAATTATCTTGCAGTGTACCAATTTTCTTCTAACTTAACTTGTCCTGTTCTCTCTAAAGGTAGCATTATAAGCCAATTAACAGGATCCTCACATCCTAAAATACAAGACATTTATTTGAATAAGTACAATTTATATTTAGCTACTGAGGTATTTAGAAAAATACACCTCCTATAATGAGTGCAAATTTGAGATTAACTTCCAGTTGCTTTATTACTTTGCTTGTTGTGCTTGCTACCAACTAAAACTTGTAATCAATGCTCTATTACATGCATTCTAAATTATCCAGATTTAGTTTAGTTTTTGCCTTTTTTTCCCCACGTGTACTCTAGTGCTTAGTTTCTTCACAAATTTACATAAAAATAAACTCTGAAGGCCTTGAGAAAGGATTGTGCCAAGAATGTCATGTTCTTGAATGCCTGCTTCTTAGGTCTTTTACTACTGTCATATTAAAAATGTAGAGACATTTGATTATAGTGTTGTTTTAATTATGTAACAGAAGCATGGTCTTCCTCTTCCTTTTTTTGAACACTGTATTAGCAATGACTTAAATTTTTATTTATTTTTTTTTAATGTAGTATTAAATTACTGATTTTCCACTACTGTGAAGCTGTCTGCAGTTAAGGAGATCTTGGAATTAAATCATAAGGCCACTGACTATGTTAAAGTTGTGGGGATAGGACTGAAACTTTCCTGAAGTTTAACAGTGTTTGAATTAGGTATTTTAAGTCAAGCGTATCTTTTGTTCCTGAGTTGGGCAGCAGCCAAATTGTACTATATCTATTTCTACGCCTTCAGTGAATCGCAGGTGTTTTCAGCTTTATTTTATGCCTCACTTGAACATGCTATATTTTTTGGGTGGGGATAAGGGAAGAGAAGAAAAGAACGAGCCTCTGAATGCTCGGGCATGATAGGATAAGCTATAGGACATTGCTAATGAAGAATTTTTACTGACTTCAGATAGGTGCTCAGTAGCTTCCCGATTTGAACCCTCCATATCTGGTAGCTGCTTTGAAAAGGTGGATGTTTATATATATATCACAGCGTCAACAACAGAGAGACCTAAGCTTCTGCTATCTGGACTGCAGCCATTACTGTAACAGTACATGGAACATAACTGTGTTTGAGAATGGGTTTGACTCTTACATATGGCAATGCTCAGCTTACTTTCTGGAATTTTGTATTTGTGTATAAATGAGTCTATCAACCTGCAATTAACACATTGCTTTTTCCCCTACCTGCTTTATAATTTTCTTTAAGAATGTATGTTTATTATATTTCACAGGAAAGAAAAGCAAATCAAAACACTAATTTCTCCTGTTGAATAAAAAAATGTCAATCTAATGATGTTTTAAAGTGTCTGTGAATGACTTACTATTTAGATTTACAGGGTTCTGTTCATAGTCACCTGCTTCAAAAATTGTCTTGTGTGTCTGGCAGGTCATTTGCGAACCCTGTTGTGAAGGTCATACTGTCTGCTCGTAGAGAGGACCTGCTGCAGTACTTAAGTTATGGCCCAAGTTTATATTACATGATTTTGATGCATGACGATATGATTATGCAGTAAGCTACAGTGTGATTCATGAGATCCAATTTTGTAGAGCCTGTGATGTTATTGAAGCTGGTGCTATGATTATGACTTTGTGTTATGACATTATTTCCAAAACCAATTTTTCTTCCTCTTAAAATATTGCCAGTATATATTTTTATCCCAGCTGATATTGAGGATCTGGTCGTGCCCTTAAATTGACATTAAAGTTTACATTTTGGGGTCAGAGTATTAAATTTTGAAAAGAGAAGTCATAAGAGGCAAAGTGATACTGCTTGCTCATGCTGAGTACAAACCCCTTGTTGGACAAACTGCACAAGGTTTTGATACATGGATGTTTCATGCTAGTAAGACAGAATCCCAGAATGTAAGTGAACTAACACCATAAATAATCAAGAACATTCCATCACAAAATATTCTATCGTCTATTTATTTTCACAAATGTAATTTAATTTTAATTATTTATGATTCTTCTTTTTATGCTGTGGTATTCCATAAAAATAATGAAGTCTTTGTAATACGAGACCTTTCTACAGCTCAATCATTAAATCTTTGCTGAGAAGCATGGCGAGAAGGCCAGATTATTAGTAGGAATTATAATTCTTTAATTTGGTTAATTGTATGCCTCTATCATACATTTATCTGTCTTTATTCTGTATACCTTTTGGACCAAAGACAAATTCCACTTCTGTTTTGTAGTTGTCAGCCCCTACAAGTAATATGAATTAAAGTACACGCCCACATTAAAGGGGGGGGGGGGGAGAAGGGGNCACCCCCCCAAATTAAGGGGGGGGGGGGGGAGAAGGGGACAAAACAGCTGGAGTATCTTAAAACAGATGTTGCCAGAGGAAAATGACCACATGTTGTCCTGCTCTGGATGATACGCAGATCTCTTTTCTGTCTAGGAAATAGATTTGTATGTCCCTGGAAGTATTCAAAAGATGTCCAGATGTGGCACTTAGGGATGTGATTTGGTGGTGGACTTGGCGGTGTTAGGTTCACACTTGGACTCAATGTTCTTAAAGGCCTTTTCAACCTAAATGAATCCATGATTCTGTCTAGTTTGTGTGGCTTATTGCTGTGGAGTCCTAGTGAAGCCTCACGGTACAACTCCACTGGTTTGTGATGTGTCTTATTATAGTTGCTCTTATTATTCATTTAGCACTTTAGGAAAAAAATGCACAAGAATTACGTGCAACTTTTTTTCAGCTTAGACTTACGTTTTGAACAGTGAAAGCTTAAAGAATGCATGCTTTCTATAAACCTGAGAATTGTATTGTTACCCGTGATACATATGACAGTATGTGGTCATTTCCCTTTATGGGGAGGAGTCAGAGGTGAGGTGAGTGAGGGCAGACTGGCAATTCTTTCCTGTTCTAGAAGCTATGCAACTTAAATACAGAACCCAAACCATTTTCCTCAGCAAATCTGGTGTGTAATAAATATACGTGCATGTGTGTGTGTATGTGTGTATATATATTCTGGAAATTTCTTGTCTGTAAATATGATATTTTTACGAACATGTGCTTATTTGCAGTCTGTACAGCCTGCAGTCAAATTCAGCAACATTAAATTAATTGGTGTTTAATGACCAAGTTCCATTTGGCAGACAGCAATATGTTTTAGGTGAACACCGTAAAAGGATGGGTTTCTTTCTACTCTTCATTTATAATGATATCTTTGCCATAGTGAAAGTGTGTGTGTACGTACATAAAAATATATAATATGTAAAAAGAAATGTAATTAGCTCACAGTGTCTCAGGAGATTCGTAAGTATGCTAAGTTTTTTTTTTTATTTTCGCTAGAATGTATTAATCATGTATACATGTGAGCATGTATATCTGAATGTTGTAAATGGGATGATCTACACAGCAGATTTAGAAACTAATTTAAATCGGGCATAACAAAAAATATGGAGTGAGGAAACAGAGAAGTGTATTTTTAAAAATTAATGATAATGTGAATATTGAAAAGCAGTATGTATTTTAAAATAAATAGGGATAGAAGACGAAAAATGTTCAGCCAGATTTTGCAAATGTCAGCTGTGCAGTTACGTGGAAAAAATATGCGTATTGCGTAGCTAATGTGATTGAGATTCAGGGATTTGTTATGTAAGAGAACCCGGGGATTTGTTCTGTAATAAATGCTTCGGGTGTGCTCAGCGCTGCAGTGGCAGCGACAGCTTTAATAAGACATGTAATTGTACCACGTTGCGGGGGGGGCCGTGTTGGTCTTTCCCAAAATTGCTCACTAGCAATGAAGCCAAGTAGTGTAAAATTTCTTAGAAAGACTAGCTTCACATGTTTCAGCTTACAACTTACTTCAGTTAGAAATGTCCATATATGATTTTATGGCAAATAAATTTGATTCACAATTTAGTCTGCAATTATATAGCTGCATATCATGTTTAAACTGAAGGAGCAGGTTATAAGAAGTTGTTCTGAAATACACTGGACATGGTTTGCCTTTCGTAGAAGTCTGTTACCGGTTTATGATTTAATCCTTTGTCCACTATCACTGGACCAGACCTAACCCAAGAACACCTGTGTCAACCCGCATACAGGTAAACTGTCTAATTAACGCTTTTGTATTTGTTGTCTCGTGGAGCAAGTTAAGGTCTAGGCTAGTCTTGTGTATTATGTTGAAGATAAAAAGCTACAAAAAAGGTCTTGGGTTGCTCTCATCTTAATGGGGTTTAGGATTCTCAGAAAATTTCTTGAACCAGTAAAGATCAGGTTTTGGCCTTTTTTAAAACTCCCACCCTGTACAGTGTCCAAATTCATTGTTAGGGATTGACACAATTGCACATGTCAAACTGTTCCTCAGTTTTTGAAGCAGCTGTAAACCAATGCAGGTATGAGTGTTTGAGTTGTTTTCTGTGAAACTTAGTTGAAATAAAATAAATTCCTTTTGGCTTTTCTGTAATTGTTTAAGGCAGAAGGTTCCAAAATGCTGGAATCCAGAAGCATTTTATCTTGGCTAGGTGACCTGAGTGTCAGTTTATCTGGGCAATTCTTAATTATGTCTAGCCAGGCATAAGTGAGAATTGTTTATCGGTTCTTTGCCTCAAACAAATTTGGGAATACTGGAACTACTTGCGTACTCCCTGAAGGTCAGTGGAAGTTGGTGTTAATGAGGGAAACACAGTGCAGAACTGTGATGGCGTCCACTGCAGTTTCCCTTAGGGTATTAATTACCTGCAAGACAGGACTTGCTCTTACTCACGGCAAGGTGCTGGGAACAGAGCCTTAGGGTGTGTTTGCACCGCCAATTAGGCCTTCTCTCCCTCTCAACACAAACCAAGCCATGCAAATGATTTCACCTTGACAGCACTTCTCTACCGTCCATTCTGACTGTGCTGGGACGGTCTATGGGAGCATGACATTGGAAGGGCCACTCTTAAGGGAGTGCATCCTCCCTCCTAGCTGGGAGATGGTGCTGTGTAGGTGCCTGTGTGACACTATGTTTCTGCTCCTTATTTGCAGAAAGGCAAGCAGGTTATACTGCAGGAGCAAGAGCTGGGAGGGAACACTGATCTGGGCCGTGGTGCTCCTGGGAGGTGATGCTGGTGCTTGCCAGTTGAGAAGAGTGACTGGTCAATCTTTCCTCCTATCCTCACATCCAGTTTAAAGTTCAGTGATGATGTGTTGGGAGGTAGCCATTAGAGAGAAATGATTCTGTCTCCTAATTGAAATGTGCCTGTCTCTGTCCTAACTAAGCTGGGGCCAGTTGTGCAATGCACGGATATCTACGTTTGCACGCAGTGTTTGCGTAGTTGTGCTTCATGCTGCTGCTGTGACGCCAGCTCTAGAATTACTGATTATGGTTAACGTGGTAAGGACTAGTCAACTATGCAAATGAACTGCTTTACTGAAAGAGCAGGAAGGATAGTGGCTTGGTTGTGTGCCCTAGTCAAGGGAATGAAATCTCTGCTGGGCATTGCAGTAGCAGTGTGAAGGTGTTTTGCCAGAGAAGTCATCCAACCGTATGCTGTAAGAAGTCTTCTGGTAATAGCTTTCAGGTCTTGGTAAGAGCGAAGAAACAAGTTTTGCTTTCAGATTTGTGCCTATGTAAGCATGAGAATTTGTATGAAAACTTTCAGGTGTCATTTTATAATTCCATGCCAGTTACTCAATACAAGTGTTGGAAGAGACCCCATCACAAGAGGGTATATATAGGGTATAGTTAAACATTTTGGGTTTGCCATCTTATACTTGTGTTCAAATAGCCTTTTTCAGTCAAAGTATGTCTCTAACTTCAGGCATGTGCTCTAGTTCTAATAACACTGGATGGGGTTTAGGTACACAATTAAGTATACCACTGAAACTCCACCAGATGACTTAATTTCTCAATCTAAAACTGCATGTTGCTGTTACTTATGTATGTATTATTACATCATAAAATACTTCAACGTCGCATGGAATAAACTTTTTTTTCATTCAAAGTAAGGATATTGGCACTACTTCTATTCCTTTTAGCTAGAAAAAAGACAGGATGTGAAGTATTAATTTATTTTAAATTACGTTTTTACAGGATAGGTCATAGGAAAACAGAGTTATGATTTTACCAAAGCACTTGACTTTTCTGGTGTATAGTGGAAAATAGCTACAAGGTACAAGGTTCTTTTTCTTATAATGAAGGTTTTATAATAAATGTTCAAAAGTGCTCAAATAAACAGAATAGTCCTTCTGTTACGCATTGTATGTATACAATTCTACTTTCTGGAAAGAGGCCTTCAGCCACTGAACAGTGAATTAATTTAAATAAATTGAACATGTTTTTATTTCATGTACAGAATATACTTGACACAATGTACTATTTTTGGAAAATGTAACTGAAAATATCGATTCCAATTTCCTTTCTGAATAAACTGAGGAATTTAAGGGTAATAAAACAACTCTGTAAATTGTCTTTCATTGTTGTTGTGTACTATAGCCATAATTAGTTAGATGTTTGTGCACCAGCAAGAGAAAAGTACACAATAGTGTTACGAGAATAAAAATGGTTAGCATGTTTTCCATTTTGGCTTGATGGCTGACAGCCAACATGGAAGTGCAATCATTAAACAGCACTGACGATGAACAATGTATATCGGTGTTGTACTGACATGGCTTCATTTTGATTTGTGTAGAGGGAGCAAGTGTAGGTAAGTGTGATAAGGAGCTCCGATCCTCTGTGTTAGAAACCGTTCACTTATCTGTGTCTTCTGATCCTAGAAAAGTAAATTGGCCGCTTCTAACCTGAAAGCACACAGAACGATCTGATAGCAAAATTCAATATGGTATTGCTGCAAGTTGCATGGATTTGTGGGTGGTCAGCCGCAGGGTAATAATAGCCGTGCCGCTTTCCCTTCCAGCAGCGCTTAAGCATGTTGAATAAACTTAATTTACATTTTAGATCTTCTGAATTGATGAGCACTTTTGACCAAAAAAAAAGATTGTAAATAAAGTTAAATTCCTGTACTAGAAATTAAGCATTTAGCCTCTCTCTATTTAAAGAACATGATGTTTGAGTTTTTCTGATCTCAGTGGGACACAGATTCTCTGGTCTCAAATTATTATTCTGAAAGTAAACGTCATTGCTCAGGTGCATTGTTTGAATAGCACTAACGAAGATCTTCTGACACCTCTCTCTTTCTTTGGAATTGTAACAATAAACCAGTATACCTAGCAGGTAATACAGTCAAGTTATCCACGGCTTGAGCAGATGGACAGTTATCTTTTTGAAATAGAGAGCTGACCTTAAATACCTGGCTGTGTGTGACGTGGAGAAAATAGTTGTTAAGAAGCAGGTAGACAGTACAGGCAGACTGTCAGAAGCACCCGGGGTACCAGTGCGGTACATGATACCCATCTGGCAGTCAAAGGTAGGATTTTTTCTCCTTAACACTCACAACTAGGACCCTGGAGAGGGCTATACAAGCATAAAATCGTTAGAATGCTTCAGTAGTGTGTATGGGTTGTAGATACGATAAGTTTACTCTGTGTATTCATAAGCCAGTCTAAATTTGATTGTGTTCTGGAATGGGTCTCTCAGGTGGCTTGCTGCAGCTCCATCTTTTCTGGCATGCTCGTTAATATGAAGGTGAATTATCTGAGACAGAACCCAGAAACTCTAGTTGGTTTCTTCAAAAGCATTTTCCACTCCTTAGCAGACATGCTTTACAGCTGCTTGTTCTTTCTCCTGTGTGTAACTCTGCTTGAAGTTTCCCAATCTGAAGTACAGCTTTATGATGGTTAAAAAAATTTAAGTTAAATTTGCTTTATTACAGCTGTTGGTTTGCTGCTTTAAGTACTAAAAAGAGAATAAGCTTGGGATACTCCTTTCTTTTTCTTAAGTTTCAGACGCAAACGCCCAAAGCCTTTTAAGTACTTGTACTGAGTATCCATCTTTTTTACTTGATTTGCACCCCTCTTGCAAGTCCTTCTAAGCATGCATTTATTAAAGAAGTAGAACTATGATTATATAACTTCGGAAATACACATGTATTTATAGTATGCAACTTGGGAAGACAACTTGTTTCCTAGCATGCTACGTATGCCTCTATTCTTTTCAGCTTCCCATTTCAATGTTTCATTATATCAGGTGTCTAAAGTAATGCTCTGTACTTACAGTGAGCAGACTGCTTACTCTTCCAAAGGATTTTACTGAATTCAAAAGAACTACTCACAGTAGTAAGCACTGTGCTGAGCTTTTCTTTATACCCCTAAACTATGAGATCTACGGCATTGGCTCAACATCTTTATCTTCTCTGTAGGACATAGCATGTTGCTTTAGCACCACGTATTAAGTAATGGTACTACCTTCTGCCTGTAGATAAGGTTTTATTCAAGATACCTATGTGTTTGACTTTGCCTTCGAGGCAGTGCCATTGGAACACAGAAGTAAGGAATTGCATTAATATTAAAATACCAGCTCTTTATATGACAGGTACGATAGCTTATGTACATAGTATGGTACTTACAGAATCTGAAAGACATTTTTAGTTGAAAATGAATTTTGACTTTGTCTACTGCTGACAGATTAAGGCTATTTAAAATGGAGTATTTTTCAGTTTTGCGGCTTTTTTCCAGGATAGTATTAACTCTTAATTTGCCACAGGTGACTAAAATACAAAAGTTTGTTCTGCTGTTAAGTTTCATGTGAGACTTCGACAAATCCGTGCTAAAGCCTGTTTACATGATGTTGGGGAAACAGTTCACATCTTGTCGTGAATATCACAACGGTCTACGCTGCCAGAGGCGAGATGATTTAATTTCAGTGGTAAGATGACAGCACTCTGTTGGAACCCATCCATTTACACATCCATTTGAGCATAGCTGAGAGCCAGCAATTATGTTTAACTGTGTCAATTTACAGAAAGATAGTAAGCTTTGATGAAATCACCTCACTAATTCAGAATTCAAAGTTACTTTCTCAAGGTTTGCTGGCTAGTTTACTGTAAACTTTTAAGATTACAGATTATATTCCTATGATTCAAAAAGGATTTTTTTTTTCTTTTCTTCAAGACATGTTAAATTCTTCTCATTTACCTGATGACAGCTATGATACATTAGTTCCTTTTTGTTCTTGACTACTGAGTGTAAATCTTGCCTGATGGATTCAGGCAAGTTATGCAGCTATACTGAGGTAAGTGACAGCAGAAGATGCCTAATAATGCTTGGTCCTAGCTTAGTGCTGTATATGTCAACAGCTTTGTCATGTCAATAAAAAGTAACTGATTTGCACATTCAGCTGTTAAGATTCATTTGGCCAGCCATTACAGAAAAGACTTACTTTTACATTATTATAGTGCATATTCAGTAAATTAATTGAAAATACAAGCTCGTACTTCTCTTAAGAAACCCGTAGAGTTATAAAAATCATGTATGAATTCCTTCCTCTAAGCAACTCAAATGAGAAAGCACTATATGCTAGGTATAAACACCATTTTTGTGTGTTTTCATGTCGTTAAGGACAGGACTAGATTAAGCCAGATCATACATAGGCTTTAAAATTATGTAATAGCAGGTTTCATGTTGAATCTAGATGCAAACCAACCTTGTTTTGATTTTACTGGACCCTGGAATAGTTTCCTTGAATAACTAGTTTCTTAAACTTCCAGCTTTTGATGGGTCCTGATCTAAGAGCAGTGGTTTCTGGACAGAATCTTGCAAGCTGCTTGCTCCTTGTCTATGACACGAAGGTAAATTATCTGTGAAGCCATTCTAAAATGCTTTCAATAGCATTTTAAATGAAGAGTTTTACGAAGATAGCATTCTGCAAGAGATTGGAGAATTTGCAGTTGGTCTTTTGATCTAAACTTGAAGATTACACTGTTCATTTTGGTGGAAAAAATTGTCTGATTAAAACAAAAGAAATATGTTTAACAACATAAACTGATTTATTACAAAGATGCATCTGCTTGGCTAAGAGAGAGGGCCGTATTGAACAGGAAGAGAACAAGTCCTTGCCTACTGTGAGAATAAAAACTACGTGGGAAGTGCTGAAGGTACAACCAATGCCTTATGTTCATTTGCTGCAAATCTAATTCTATATGATGTGTCTCTAGAAGAAATATACTTTTCGTCTGAGTAACTGCTCTGGAGCGCATTTGCCTATTTGCTTGTGGAGGGAAAAGTATGCCTCTTTCTTCCCAGTGATGTGTTTGTACAAAACGGTTTACACACTTGGACTCTCAGCAGGGAGGAAGTCAGAGGACTGACATGGTAT
>VZTL01025559.1:8880-28190 GCA_013400535.1 Scopus umbretta
TCTTTAATATAAATACACTAAAAATGCTGCAGCTTACCAATCAAAATGGAAGCATGAAGTAGCACATCAGGCAGGTTTGGGTTTGGTTTTATTTTTCTAAAAAGCTACAACATAAAACATCTTCTTAGAGGAAAAACAATCCTAAGCAATCAGAAAGCCAAAGAAGCCACACTAGAATTGTGACAACTGATGAATGATTTACTTAACGAGTATTTTAATAGCTGGATAGAGCAGTCAGGAACAGTTTTAACTGTCTCCAGATGCAATTGCTCACCTTTGCCTCTATATACAAATCGTTCAATACAGAAAGGTCACAATTTACAAAATTTCCTATACAGTTATAAAACCTACTATGACACCACTCTCAAATCTCCACTGATGAGGGCTGACAGAGGGTCTGAATGTTCCTTTGGACGCAAGGAATAAAAAGAATAATATATCAGAAAATCCAGACACCCACAACTAAGGAGGTCAACAGAAGCATATGGTGTTCTGTCTGTGCACTGGCTTCAGACAATAAGGATAATTAAACAGATGATTTGTTTGAGAAGAGTTATTGGCCGCACTTGAGCTGAAGGTCTTCTTTTAAAACAGAGAACAGCAAGCTACAGTGATGGAAAAAAAAATAAAGAAATCTCACATTTGCATTTTGCACATTTCTTTGTCCTGGTCTGACTGTTAGCTTAACTAGCATTCACACTTTTTTGCCTAGCAAACACCACTGCCCAGGGCTTTTCAAGGTTCCAGCTATTTAGTTTTTATTTTATTCCCAGTGCTAAGAAGCACTGTCGACTCTGCTGGCATTTCTTCTTTAAAGGGAAAGTGATCTAAAAAGGTCACTGAAATCATATGCTAAATCAGTTCCACAATAAGCAATCAGCATTTAACACATCTCTAGCCCTGAATAGAAACACTAAGGAATAAATAAAAGCTTCATAGATTCTATTCCCAAAATGCAAAGCTGTACAAGGAAAATTATCGCAACTTCTGCTGTAGACATACATAGCACAAAGAGTTCAGTTTAAAAATTAATAAAAGAAGAGCTCAGCTGAGTAGGCAATCCACTGAATTCCTGTAATTTGGACGTTAACTCTTTAGTGTCAGAAAAAAATTACCTTCCAACAACCTTCACCAAAACCCTCCACTTTGGTATTTCTTACTTGCCTTGCACAAGACTCATAGTGTGCAACAGTGTAAAAGAAATTAAGAAATGGTCAAAAATAACATCCTAGTATTACCTCAAAAACAGGAGCACAATTTCCAGTGACAGCTTTTACAAAGATCATCATGCCATGATTATTTTTTTCAAACTAACTGCCAGTTGAAAAGCCATGCTACAACTCAGTAAAATTTTATGCAGAAAATGTACTGCTCAAGCAAGCATGAAGCTCCAGTTTAGGCAAGCGTTACAATCATGGCACTGAAACACACTTTACTTTTAAGATACTGGATAGGTCAATATCTAGCCTGCATTCCTGACAACACAGAAGGACTAGAGCATATTGGCTGAAAGAAAGCATTCCCATTGCATTTTTTAACATATTAAAATAAAATAATCTATTGCACATTTCTGCAGAAATGCATGCATTAAGTATACACGTTGCATCCATTTGTTATGTTTGTTTCCATCATTTAGTTTAAATGTGTGTGTATATATAGATACGCACTTTATTGCTACCAATAAACAAGAATATCTTCGTAAAACTATCGAATAGCTAATTATGTTTATTTCTAACAAGACATACGAAAGAAGCCGTAACTGTTTATGCTGATCCTAGCAGAGTGTGTCTTTATAATGTAACGATCAGCATCTCTGTGTGGCACCATAATTTCAGTATTAAAAAAATATTACCAAGATCTAACCCTGGTAAAACCCAATTCTTTCACATCTGTTAAAAGAGAACAAGAGACAACCCCTTCACCTGAAATACTTACAGATTTGCTGCCAGTGTAAACAAACATAATTACCATTTAGGTAAGTCAACCCCTTACAGTCAGTTTGACTACAAGTCATCTGTAAAATCTCATGTTTCTCCTCAGACCTCAATCAGACAGTATTTTCAGCTACTTTCTACAAACAAGCACATATAACTATACTAAGATATCAAATCAAAATATTCATGCTATCTAGTGGTCTCAAATTCCTGGAGGGTTTTTGGTGGGGTTTTTTTGGTTTTTTTTGTTTTGTTTTGTTTAAAGTGAAAAATATTTCTCTGCATACTGCCTTTTTATAAGCTACTGAATTTCTAATTCAATTTACTAAAATAGCATTCTCTGCCATAACAGAATTCACGGAAGCAGGATCTTTGATTCTCCTTGTTATTGACTTGATAAGTTAAAACTGGAAAAGGGATTTGAAAGAGAAAACAAGTTTCCATAAAAGCTCACAGGAAAAACATTGTTGTTGAACACGTTTATTATCCTAATCCCGTCACTCACATCTTGCAAACAGGCAGTCATCAACTGAACCCGTATTCTACACTTTTTTTAAAGTCTTTTACAAATCTGATGCCCCTACATCAACTTCCTCCTTTAACAACTACAGTTACAGTTATATTTTAAGATTAAAGAGATGAAGTTTTAGTCAAAGGTTACACACATTATTCTTGTACTCATGATGTATTACACATAAGAAAATGCAAAAAACTAACTGATTTGAAATCAACTTATTTTTTTCCCTTCTCCAGCTCTTGTTACACCAGTGAACTGTGTTGCTAACGTAACACAATGTTAACTATACAGCTGGAACCAAAGCCAGCCAGCGCCTCCCATATTGCCTAGTGTTGAGGGACCTCCTAATTCAAAAGATAAAATAAAAATTTCTTGGTTATAAATTGAGAAGAAGGTGCAAGCTTAGTACTTTTCATTCTAGAGAAGCACCCAAAAGTCTTAAATAATAGCCATAATTCAGAGAATATTGATGAAAGACTTAAATTCCAGTTAGGAGGAGCATTATAATACACAGGGATAGGTCTGCATTTGAAAAAAAACAAAACCAAAAAAACAACATAAAAAAAACCAAACACTGAATCAGGTATGGTTTAGGGATGACCATCACACTAATCAATATGCAATTGTGCGTACTGGTGTATCTCAAGCTTGTAATTACAACATTACACCAATTCAAAATTTAACCCTAGCTGGACATCTGAAACTAGTTTAACCTCAACTCTAACGTGGTCTCTATGTATCATATTTGTTTTGTCATCATTTCACAGACAACTTTCATATAAATAAAATCAGTAAAACATTAAAAAAAATCAGTGGGGATGTGTTTGTTTATGTCACATGCAAAGGCAAGAACTTGACCATTTTAATTACTTTAACACATCAGAATTTCAGTCATGGCAAATGAAGCCATAAACAGGAAAAGAATGGTCTAGAAGCAGCAACAAACATGTTTTTACAAGGTCAGAGAAAGCATTACTTGGCTTCTAGTTAGACTTGACTAAGGCCATTGGAACACATCATATGGTATAAGAAGCTGAAAATTTTTTTTTGGTAAGAAGTATTCTCCAAAATGCTCAGTGCAGAAAATTAGTATTTTGGTTTAACTTTCGCAAACCACTGTGTTAATTACATATTTTTAATTATTTTCCCATTATACTACTCTTCATCAATATTATCAAACATTAGTTTGTGATACTACAATGCCACAGGGAAACATGGTTCCATTTGCATTTCAAATGGGTTAAGGTTTCTCAGCAGAATTATAACTTTCATACTGATCCATTCTGTAACAAGGAAGCAAAGAGTTTGTGGAAGAACTAGCACAGCGCAAGAATTACTCCCACAGAAGAAGAGATCCAAAAAGCATCATGTGGCTATAAACCACATCTTAATAAAGATGGATTGAAATAAAGTATATTTTGATTTGCCCTTACAGGAGAGACTTTGGGTTTTGCTAAAGATTCGGTAAAAAAAAAAAACAAAAAACAAAAAACAAAAAAAACCTTTCTGCATTACAAAAATCGGATGTAAAATTCCATTTTTACTTTTGAAAGATGCAAATCAATACAGTAGAAACTTCTATCTTATGGCTAAGTGTCCTGTTACTTTTATGCTATTATTGCAGTATATATCGATCTGCTGTAAAGCTTTTTTTGAGAATGAAGAGTAGAATCAACTGCATCAGCCACCAACTCTACAGTTGCACTCAAATACCACAAATGGCAGCACCCCAATTAGCTTAATAATCAGTCTCCTACATTTAATTTCCATTTGAAAAATGCATCTGTAACATCTCAATAAGCAACACAGCAAAGTAGCCATGAATGCCTTTTTCTTCTATGACACATTTAATGATGACAGTAAACATGTACAAACAGTAAGTAAGAGGCACCACAAGACCAGATATAGATAAAGGCGAACAGCTCAAGTACAACAGATTCTTGCCAGACCTAGAAGGTTATTCTCCACTAATTCAGGAGGACCCACTACAAAAATACACCCACAATCACAAGCAATTTGTTCCACACTTTGAAGTAGGATTAAACCAACAGTATCATGAGCAGTCAAAAGCTAATACATACAATTTATGTATGTATTGTAAAACTGCTTGAGTTTTAAACAAAACGGCACTCTGATCTGGCACTCTGGTAATTTCGTGTGCCTAGCGAGAGCCAATCTTGATTGTGGGGCGGAGTGGGGGGGAACCCAAACCCAAACACAGCTACTGCATACACACAAGTTTCACAGATTTGTTTTCCTACAGCTGGTTCCACCACTTCTCACTTAAAGGGACTTCTATCTCAGTGGCCCCAGCTCTTCCCCAAGACTCCTGTCCACACCCCAGGACCCTCTGTTCCTCTGCCACTATTACCCCAGCCAGCAGAACCAGCGTTCAGCCCTTGGTACACAGCTCCTCCTGTTGTCCCCCATGTATGTCTTCCCACATGCATACTTCTTCCACACATTAACAGCACCTGCCTTTAACCACCAGCAAAAGACAGCAGTGCTGCAGCAGACAGAGCTCTGCACCCATTGCGTGGTCAGCAGGAACGTGAGCAGCGGCTGCCCAGCTAGCAAAGACCAACACTGCTGCTGAGATCCAGCCTTTCCCTCCACGGGCCAAGTGGAGGCTCCGTCCTGGTCCTCACAGCCTGTTTCCTCAAGATTTACAGGAGTACAATGTCACTGACAACACCAAATTTCAACCAAGCAAGGACGACAGACTAAAAAAATATTACAAAGGAGCGACAGAGGGAAAAAGAAGCTACAGTGGCATGTCGTAAGGCAAAAGAAGCTGCAGTGACAGTTCAACTTTCGAAAAACTTAAGCACAGCCATCCTATTTTTACTATCCGAGGCATCAGTTCATTATGACTGCACCAGAGAACAACTTAAAGCCATTGGTACTGAATATACAAACGTACTGTGAATGTCCTAGCATCAATTTTTCTCCTGCATGAGGAGAAACTCTCAGCTTCACTCAATTCGAATCTTTGATCACTGCAATCTGCGCATAGCTAAAATACCACAAACCCCAATGCAACTCACCTCTGGATCCCCAAAATACGAGAGAAATTCCGTTCAGTTATAGCTCGTTCCAAGTTAAAAACTGTATCAAACTAAGTTAAATACAGCTAGGTTTAAAGCAACATATTTCAAATACAGGGCCAAGCATTGGTCTCTTTTTCAATGTCTCTGTACACTATAAAATTGCACATTTACTGTATACAACTGCCTTCTCAGTAAAGCAGTGTGGAGGAGGAGAACAAGGGAAAATAAGCCCTGACCTAAAAAGGCCATCTCTACCTATGAATGTGTGTGTCCCGTTTACATCAGAAAACAGTTAACTCCACCATCACGTGTCTACACATGGGAGTTTCAGAAAGGCCTCCCCTATCTACCTAGGGCCTCCCTGATCAACATACAGATTTGTGCAGAGCAAAAGTGTTGAACCCTGACACTTCCACAAAAACAAACTCTACAACACATGCACTGCTATACATCCTCCAGAATGTGACCCACAGCACATACGCCAACCAACTGGGCAGTAACTGAGCGGTTGATCCCTCTCAGACATCCCCAAAGCATGTGGACTATTGTGCAATTGCTCAGCAACTACTTATCACAAATATGCACTTACATAAAACTTCCCAAAGGTGTCACTTACTGTGCACACTTCAACAATCTCTGTGTACACAGTTGGGTTTTCTGGTCATGCAGTTACCTGCTCAGCAACACGATGCCTGTGCAGCAGCACCCACCCATCTGGGACTAACAGCATCTGCATCTGAAGGATCTCTGCCCAGGCAGAGATTTCCATGAAGAAAAAGAAGTCATGTCCAGGAAAACCCCAATGTATGTATCCCAAACCTTCTCCAAGAATCATCGTATTATATGCTGTTGAATACACTGTTGAACGAACAGGGTTTCCATTTTGAGAGTTAAGATGCTGTGCATTCTCAGGTGGAATAACTCAGCTACAGACCAATGTGGCAAGGAAACAAAGCACACAGGAAAGCAGAACCATGACAGAGAAAGAAAAAGCAACCATTCAGCTCTGACAACCTGAAAGCTTCTGAAAACTTCACCAGGATTTGCTTCTGCCACAGAATTGTCAGTAACTCTGAGTTTCTGTACAAGTAAATCAAGACACTCTTACCTTAAGGCATTCTGTTCTAACCCCTGAGAAACCAATGAAACATACCCATACGAGCCAGGAACTACAGCAAGAAAAGCTAGCTTCCTAAATTAAAATGAGATTACTAATGGTAGATCCATAGCCAAACGTTTAACATTTTAAAACATTTGAAGAAAATTCATCTATAAAAAGATAACTGGTCAGAAGAGTGCTACCACCTCACAATTAGCAGTGCTATTCTAAGAGCCCAAACTTTTAGAAATTCTTATTAGCTTGAGCACAAAATTCAAGCATTGCAGAAGTTTGATTATTGTTTCCACACATGCTAATGGGTTGAGATTGCTCATGATCCTTGTTTCTTTGTGCCTTGACAACTGTGTTGAACAAGGTCTCTTTCAGAGAGCTTATTCTTTCTAACTTGTCCTTCTTGCAAACAACTCGGGATCAAAGCTTCACCATGCTCCCACACTGCTGCAAATTAACCACCACCTTGTAAGTCAAATGTGACCCCACCACAGTTGTTTTGCTCAAATCTCTCTCCAACAGTACCTCTACAGTCTGTCTCACAGGGCTGTGCAACTAAGTACGAGGGCTGTTTGTTTGCACAACTCCTTTACTAGTAATTTGTAACGGAAAAAAGATTTCGTTCAGCCCATTTCTGAACTGTCTGAGGAAACTTTCATGTTCATGGCATCAATATGTAAGACAACAATCTATCTGTGGGCTACAATAGCAACTTCTATGCTTGATGAACACAGGAAACTTTTAAATTATTTTTGAGCATTAAGATAGTAAAATTATATACTGCCGCAAGCAAAAACAGGGTTTCTGTTGTTTACTGTTAGATAGATGGGAGGCACGTCTGTGGGAAGCATCCACAGGAATAGACAGAAAGCTGCGTGAAAGCCAAGACGACAACCAGAAAAACAGCTGGAAGCATAGCTCTAAAAGACTGTCTAGAGTAATTGCTTTTTAGGCAGAGACTAGCTGGAATAAAGCCTTGCACTGTGAGCAAGGAAACCACTTTCTATTCACTTTCTGCCATGTTCGGGAAAACAAGACATAGTGCATTATAAACAAAAATAAATTATAGACTTACCAGTGTCTCATTATAAAAAGAAACAACTTATAAGATTCTAATCCTAAAGATTGTATCAATAATGGAAAAAAGCTTTTTTGTTATCCAGGCAGCAAAAAAGTCATGATTACACAGCAGGAATAAGGTTACTGAATAAGATACTACTCTGAACCGAGGGAGGGAGAGAAAGAAAAAAAAAAATAAATAATCACACTTGAAAATAAAAACAAGTCACTTTTTCAGATTTTTCTAACACGACATTTTCCTAGCTATAGAAAGGGCTGTGCACATTAACAATAAAAGGTTAAGTGACTCTGCTAAAATATAAGCAAACATTTTACATATTTTAACGGATCAAATTTTACGATAATAAAGGGCAACTCTCACATATCTCATGCAAACATCAATATTATTTAGTAATGAAATGCACTGGCATGTTGCTCTTGGCACAAGAGGAGATAAACTTGACAAAGGTCAAGAATACCTAGTACAACTTAGGTTAGAAGGGACTCGTAGGGGTCATCTAGTCCAACTCCCAGCTCAAAACTAATTTCAGCAAGATAGCTAGTTCAAAGCTGTATCATTCCTGTCAGCTGTAGGTCTTCCCTACCTGAGACTTATTTTGTGAGTGTT
Source organism: Scopus umbretta (assembly GCA_013400535.1). Lineage (NCBI taxonomy): Eukaryota > Metazoa > Chordata > Aves > Pelecaniformes > Scopidae > Scopus > Scopus umbretta. The sequence goes on from VZTL01025559.1 coordinate 17,180, forward strand.
ATATTGACTTAAAAACCAGTGTAACACACTCTTCTTGTGCTAGCCTAAACCTCTATTGGTACCAAACGCAGTATTGGTGTCTTTTACTTGTCATTATTGGTTTAACAACTTCTTGAAAATGCCTACATGGAAATTCTTCACCCCTCCCAACAATCTGCTCCAGTATGTAACTGTACTTGCCATTACAAAAACTTTTTCCACTACCTAACCTTGTTCTCCCTTTCAATTCAGTCCCTTATATCCTGTTATTCACCATGGCCACAAACAATAGTATTTCTTTTTCTTTTTTGCAAGAACTTTGAAAATATTTGAAAATTATCTTCCCGTCTCTCTTCTCACACCTTTCTTTTAACCTAAGCAATGTCAGGACACTGAATCTTCCCTTAGAGTGTAGATTTTCTAAATATTTGATCACTCGTTGCTCCTTTGAACCCCACCTAATAAATCGATTTTCTTTGCAGTGCACCATCACAAAGTGGACACAGTGCCAAGCAAAGCAGAAAGACGACTTCCTGTGTCTTGCTGAAGTAGAAAGACTTCATACTTCTTTGCTTCCTTAACACCCCTTTTCTGTTCAATTTCATTTGTTTTCTGCAATAACGTGATGACTTAAGCTTAGCGTGCAATTTACAGTAAAATGCCATTCCTAACTAGAATCCTAACATCAAATTTCTTCCCCATTCTTTATGTATACACTTGATTTTCTTCCGCTTTTACTGCGCTTCATGTTTTGTCTGGGGCACTTCCACCTACCTTCAACTCTCCATTCACACCCCTTCCTGACCAGGTCTCCAATTTGCATAAGTTATTTTAAACTTCAACCTCTCTGCCTACCTTCACTGTTCCTCCTAGCATGGTGCTGTTTGAAATTTGGTAAGAAGTCTCTCCCTCTCATCACCCAGATTCACTAAGGAAAATAATAATCACCACCAAAACCAGGCCAGATCATTGCGAAGTCCCTCTTGCTCACTGTTGAAAATGTGACCACGTACCTATTGGAACTACTCTAGGAAGACAAATTATTAACAAGAAGATAAATACATGCTGGCTTACAATCCATTGCGAAGGTTTCTTAGTAGATACGTTCCATAAAACCATCTCTTACGGTAGAGCTGTTAGGGTATGAGCAGGTGGGTCAGATGCAACTTTCTTTCCAGGGTTGCCTAGATTGCTCACATGATAGTCTCTGCATGGGAGCAGCAACCGGTGTTTTGGAGGAGTCATGCAAGCACAGAAGACTCAGGCTGAAGAAGTATTAAGAGAAGCCACACCAAGCAAAAGTTTTGCCTTTCCCCAGCTCTGAGGGCTAGGCCACAACCAACAGCAGTACTTCAAGATGTTGGCTGAGTCTGGCCACATTAAACGCTCCGGTAGCAACCGAGTTTTAGAACACCATAAACTGTCAAGCTAACCTAGCTAGCAGGTTACAAAAAAAGCAAGGGGACAGGGCAGTGCTGCAAGAGGCCCTTTCGTTGTGATTCTTTCCACTGCAGCTCACCAAATTCACTGGTGTCATGGAAGTCCTGCTTCATCAGACACAAGACAGACACAAAGACATTGCAGACTGAAACACTGCCCACCTGAACAGCTAGGATATATACATCTTCTGCTCGATTCATTTGGGATGCATGTTCACTACCTGCACATTCCAAACTTACATTCCTGATTGGTCTCAATGAAATTCAACTCCTATTTTTAATATCAGTAAGCTATATGCCAATTTGTCATTTTTGGAAATCAAGCTTGACGTGCATTTTAGACAAAGACTGGGGTAATGTTCATGTGCTGGTGTAAAAAGAAAAAGGAAACTCCTATTTCCTTTAATTTCAGCTCCTGAAAGACCTGCAACAGAATTTCCAAAGGAAACAAATTCTTCCCTTCTATTTAACAGCAAAGAAAAGAGGAAAAAAAAAAAAAGAAAAAAAACCCACCAAAAAAACTCTCTTCTCCCCCAAACAAACTGACTGGCATAAATTGTTATACGCACTTTCTACTTTAGCATCCCATCCCTTCCTCTGCTTCCACTCTTCCCAGTTTGTAGTCCATTTAATTTTGATTGTTCAGTCTTAATTCACATCATTGGGAAATCAGCACATAACACTGAAAATCGGAATGAGTAGCCACAAGACTGTAATCAGCATTTACTCCAATAACAGCTTCTCTTAGGATCAAAGTATAAACTAAGGTGGGTTATGGTTGCAAAATACCAACATGCATCTCTCAGATTTCTGATCTATTTTTAAAGACAATATTTACATAACCACTGAAAAAAAAAAACAAAACCCAAAAAAACCACCCACTTTGTATCTCCTGTCCTTCTTGCCCTGTTTCCTCACAGTTCTCTAGGACTCTCTCTCCGCGAATTAATATTCCTGGTTGTTACTCCAAAATTTTCCACCATTGGCTGAGGCCTTTTGTTTTAGAGTCATTCGTTTTCTTTTGCTTGTTGTTAAGTTTAGATATTTCACAGCAGTTATGATTATTGTGGCTGACAAACAGTGCAGTAATTTTAATTTTATGAAAACAGCCAGAGAAGAAAGACAACAACAGTTTTAGTGTACAGCCCAGGCCATTTTCTCTCCAAATGAGAGAAAACATCACGCTTAAAACAAAACAGTAGCTCCAACAATCATTACTTAAGTATGAGTGAATATTCAGCAAACTAGGAATAAATATCTTAAAGATAAATATCTCAAAAGTAAAAGGCCTCTTGGAGGTCTTCCCGGGTGAATTTAAATCAGTGTACCAAAATAAGCCATCCTCATACAGTTGAGATCCTACAGTTACAACACGACCCTTGGATGAACTGAAAAACAGAAGCTATTTCAAGTAAATCTTCATCATTAAAGAAGAACATTTTACATGAGAAAAATATGACATACACTACTAGTTTCAGATTGCTCTGAAAACTACATAGTTCAGACAATCCTGAAGGGTTAAGTTGCATCAGATTTTCACGATACATATTCCATACATGTCCTCACCACTTCAAGTAGCCAAATACCTTCTAAACGTGACACAAGACACAGCCAACTACTGCTTATCACCAAGAACAAAGCACACATACTTTAAACAAACAACTGCTCTTTTAAAAATAAAATAAAATTAAAGGCAGCAGGATCAGAGTAGGACTTTAACATGGGAAGCAAAGCAATGAGGTTGATGAATGCTTTGCTGAGAAGCTTCATCCTACCATGCCTGTCCTAATTCAGTAAAGTTATTTACCTTCCTTATCAATTTCCATGCTGGTAACAGGCATGAGTAAGTTTGCTGATCCAAGAATGAGAGGTTCTTGAGCATTATGGAACATAATGCTCTTCCTGGAACATTATGTACTCAGACCACTAGTCACATTAAAGACCAAAGCATCAAGACTACGCTCTCTATATAGCGTACAACAGCTTTGATGTAATTTTTGTGACTGGCATAATAGGTATACAGTACTGTTTATTACTGGTTAGATCTTCTTAAGAGCAGTGCCTTTAGGATAAAAAAAAAAACCAAACCCACTGTGTTTCTGTAGCTCACAAATGAAGTGGTGAAGACCTGTGACCCTGAGCAGGTCAGCAGTACCAAAAAGCATGATTCAGTCAAAAGAGACGGTGTTAAGCATAAAGTTATCACTTGCATAAGAGCTCAGTCTTAGGAGGAATTCAAGGACATCTTAGACTGAACTGACTAACTGTGAATGTAAAGTGACTGCAGATCCTTTAAAAGTGCTCTTTCTGTGCACCAAAGTAATCTGCATTTGGTAAGATTTGATTTCCAACATCTACTTCATTTGTGCTAACCATGGCACATTTTTAACTCCTAGAAAGCAGTCTTACAACTCCTGTTCATGAATCCCACAGGAGAGGTCTCTCCCAGGTGTATTCAGGGCTTGTACTGCTTCCTTACAATTCCAGTGCTTCTAGACATTGCATGGGGTCCAGAAAATGACAAAGATCTTGGCTTAATTTTTGAAGATTCTCTCCAACAACCAGAGGTATTTCAGTCAACCTTCTTCAAAACACAGTTAACTTGAAAAGCAAAACCATGTAATTGGCCATTTCATCCAAATAGCAACATCTGCCCCATGAAAGGTTATTTACATCATCAGATCACTGAGTAAGCTAAAGCCATGCCGTCTCCAGCAATGGCATTTCAGACAGAGTATTTCCTTCAACTCCTGACAACTTCTCAGTATATCCTTAAAGTTTGTAAAGCACTGTTCTGCAGACATAAGTTCTTGCACTTCGCACTTTTTTGCACCAAAGTCTGTACCACTTTAAAGTGTCTAAATCCTATCCTGCATAGACTGGGACTAAGTATATTTACTAGAGGAAGACATGATCTACAAAAATATCACATCAGCCCAGTCTTATTGCTATTCTACAAATGGTTCCGCATTTTAAGTGACAATTATCCAATATCTTAGTTCCTCAATTAAAATTAATCACTTGAAGACTGGATTAGGGTTGTTAAGAGCAGAAGCATAATGCCTTGTTTCTAAAAAGCAAAATTTGTTTCAGTTATCACTGAGAAGCTAGCAATGTGGTTTGTTTTTTCTTTCAAAAAAAATGTAAATAGTATTTTCTTTCCAAGTATAGATTTACTAGTGCCTGCCATGTAAATGTAATAAATAACAAAAGATGATGATCAGAGTATGTGACACCCCATAGCCTTTCAGTGAATGGGAGCAGCAAGCACGACATTTGCTTCTAATTGAGCCACTCAATAATTTGTAATGAAAATGTTACCAACAAATTAAGATACCATCCTGCAAGGCTCACTAAATTAACATAAAATCACATCAAACTTGAAAAAAAGTTCTTAATAAACACATGTCATCAGTTTCTGAACCTTTTCAACTGGTGCAGAAATGTCTGATTGAAAACGTGGTACTACATGAACTCAAATCTGGTTTGGTTTTAGACAACCTGTGCAAATTAATAAAATGCTAAACATAAGTAAAATAAAATTTAAAAACAGTTTTCTATGTATAAATTTCTCTTGAAGGAACACCTTAAGAGCAAATTATCTAGACTGTAGTTTCATAACTGTGATTTATGATTCAGTAACACATTAGTGATGTCTTGTTACACTGATTTTTATTTAACAAATTACCATCTTAATGCTCAACAGCAAGATCTGGAAGAAGACAAATGCAGAACTTTTATACCAACCTTAAGAAAGTATTGATTCTAAGCATTCAGAGGGGGGAAAAAAAAGCATTAAAAAAAACAGAGCAGTCTGACCAACAAAAGCTTAAATTGTCACCAAGTGCCATATATACTAGCACTCTCCAAATGGCAGATTTTTGTTAATTTCTTTTAATGGAGACTTTTCTTTGTGTTACGCTTTGACAAAAGAGAACAATTTGTAAGTCATATGTCAAGTAAGAAGAAAAAAGCATGAGAAAATTTCATAGATACCTACTTTGCTGAAGTGAAAGCAAAGTTCTTGTGAGGTTCTTCAGCAACAAATTAATCAGTAACATAAAATCTAACTAGAGAACGTGGTATTAGCCAAAATGAATACTTACAGCGCTATTCAAATACCCTTTTCTTGTCAGTATTTGGCACATCTACACTTTTGTTGTCCAATTAAAAGATCTATATATTACCACAACCTTGAGAACCTGACATTTTTCCTGCTGCTTACATTCAGAAGGCTAGCCTACCAACCAACTGCTACAGCAGAGATCACACCACAAAGCACCTGCTTCTCCGACAAGTGCCCAATGGGAAAAAAAAAATTTCAATATGCCACAGAACTCATCTGCTTCTCTTACACTTAAATAAGGGTTACAAGTTGGCTGTGCTACAACAGACAGTATTCCTGGAAAACCTCATCTTCCTCTTAGTGGAGCTGAGGCACAACTGAAGATAATATTCTCAGCAGAACAGCGAGAACAAACCATGTAGGAATCTCACTTAAGACAGAACGTGTGTTTTAAAATTACTTTATCTTTGAAGGACATAGTCCATCTATGTTTCAAGAGAGCAGATATTTATTAAGGGGGGGGGGGGGGGGGGGGGNNNNGGTGGGGGGGGGCGGGGGAGAGGCGGAATCCAAACCCAAACTTTTCTTCTTCTAGAAACCATTGCTGAACAAGTTTATTTGCTCTGCTGAAGGACAAAACTGAAACCTCTTACTTGCAGTAAACAGTCCTCACCCTCTGAAAAAACAAATTTTCCAAGGTTCACATGGAGTGCAATAAGATCAACAGAGACATATAAAACGGTAAAAAGTCTCTTACACTCAATAATTACTTGATTAATTAATCAGATTGCTCATGTTATTATCATAGATGCATTTCCCATTGACCATTACGTAGTCAATTTGCTCATATTACTTTATTTCTTATATCATACTCTGACAAGAAATATTTTACATTTCATTCAAAGACAACAAGAAAAATCTTTCAACAATGCTGATTGGCATTTTGCCACTGCCATCACTGAATCATCGGGGAAGACAGAAAGCAGCACCAAAAATAACATTCTCCAGCCGGGTCCATTGGCCATATGTTACAAGAAAAAAAAAAAACAACCAGAGACCATATGTTTTTCCAACAACTACAAACCAGGAAAAAAAAACAACACACAACTGTTCAGCCTGGACCAACCCTTTCCTCCAACAGCAGCATATGCTTTTTTTTCTTCAGGTATACTTTTTTTCTTTTTAAAGTTAATTTTCCTGAATCTGCTAGCAGGTGTTTATTCCTCAGCAAGGCGATACCTTCTGGAGCAGCGCTAGTCAACAAGCAGTTTACAGATTGCTAACACACAGCTGCAGCAGCAGTGCACATGCCTGTACTATTCATTCCTCTGCCACACAGCCACATGAAGGCCAATTTGGTTTTGGAGCCTTTTACTTACCTTTCCCATTTTGCCATGCAGTATACCAGGACAAACTGAGGAAAGTAGTGATGAAAACTAACACGGTGGCCACAGTTCCATTTCGGAGCCTCATCTCATTTCAGCATCACACTTGTTTATGTTCTACTAGCGACGAGGACCAATCTGTTGGGCTTGCTGCAATGAAGTCAGCTGAAGTCCACCAGCAGCAGCTGGCCAACAGCGACACGAAATGTAGCTCTCACATATCAGAGGTATCATAAATCAATCCATTCCAAATTGTTGTGAGCTTTCTTATAGTTCTCATAAATTAAGCTTCTCTTTATTCTTCTAGTCCTGTTTAAAGGAAACAAAATTTTAACAGATTATGCCAAAAATACTTACAAGAGTCCCCCACGTAGCAAAATATAGTAAAGAAATACTACTATACGCTCATTACCGTGCCTTACATGCATCCCCCTTGCACAGCTCAGGAAATAGAGCTTGTTAGATTAATTTGTCTGTTTTCTGTTAAGACTGCTTGTATCTGGAGGAGCTGTATTTCGCATTAATTTGGTCGTTAAAGGACAAACACACATATCGCCAACATTACAATTTTATCAAACTCAAGGCAAGATCACGCGTCACTCTGGCAAGTGATGAACTGATACAAGAGCTATTTTTAGGAAGCCAGCAACTCAAGGCCCCACGCCTAAGTACTCACTTCGACAAAAACCCTCTGAAATCAGTGGGGCCTAATGTAACTGCAGCAGCAGAACCACCCCCAGCAAATTGAGAGACCAGAGCTTTGAGCAGCGTTTACAAACCTACATCATTCATCTTTCTCTGCTCAGTGCAAGAGTATATGATCCATCCACAACCATTTTTTTTTCTTAGCTTAGCTGCAGCTAAAGCACAGACTATAGTCATACACGCAGAGACTGATCAATCTATACCAACTGGCAACAACCCAAAAGGCCCACAAAATGCCATGATATGACCATATCGCTATTCTATCTCTGCCACACAGGCACAAGGACAAAACACAGAAATCACCTACAGTTCAGTTTTATCCCAGAGGAGGGTTTCATATGCTGGGATTAGAAAATCATCAACTGGCCAAACACAGCCAGCATCTAACCACACTGTCCCAACTGAGCAAGACAAAGAGAATTAGGGAAATAAATTAACCAACTTTAAAAGATTGCGCCGGGAGGGGGCGGGGGGCAGACTTGTTTTCAAAGCACTAAATCATCCTTTACAGTAGCTCAAACATTAACGTTTGAAATTCTTTTAAGGTACTGCCAGTTTTTCCCCCACTATAAACGACATCTGACACAAGTATGCTACCCAGCAATAAATAACTTGCTTTGAAATTTACTTGGAAGCAATCTCTGTCAAACTCTTGCCTGGGTGCACATAGAACAACAGGGAAAAAATACTTTTTGTTATTACGGTACCAAGATGTCCTGGTTTCAGCTGGGATAGAGTTAATTTTCTTCCTAGTTGCTGACATAGTGCTGCGTTTTGGATTTACTATGAGAACAATGCTGATAACACGCTGATGGTTTAGTTGTTGCTCAGTAGTGTTTACACTAGCCAAGGACTTTTTAGCTTCCCATGCTCTGCCAGGTACACAAGAAGCCGGAGAGCGCCTAGGCAGGACAGCTGACCCAAACTCGCCACAGGGCTATTCCATACCATATGGCGTCACGCTCAGTATAGAAACCGGGGGAAAAGCTAGCCAGGGGTCCACTGTTCGGGACTGGCTGGGCATCGGTCAGCAGGTGGTGAGCAACTGCATTGTGCATCACTTGTTTTGTATATTCTATTATTATTATTTTTCTCTTCCTCTGCTATCCTATTAAACTGCCTTTATCTCAACCCATGGGTTTTACTTTTTTCTCCGATTCTCTCTGCCATCCCACCGGACGGGGCAGGGGGGGGGAGAGGGACAAGCAAGCAGCTGCGTGGTGCTTAGTTGCTGACTGGGATTAAACCACGACACAAGAGATTCCAGTCAAATCTGAACTAGTCTTCCAAAGCTTGTATTGCAGCACACACTACCTTTACTGAAGAGCTTGCAAAACAAAACATAACCAACAGGCACGGTTAACAAATGAACAGAAGACAACAACAAAGTTGCAGAACTATACACTCTTGCATTCAAATCTTGGTCACAACATCCAGGTTACAGAAAGTGTTTACCTTCGGACTGTGATTACCTTACATACAATGCTAGTAACATGATTTGTTTTGAGGAACTTTATGCACAGATAGGTTTGCAGCCTTAAACATTAACTTAGAAATCACGTAGTACCTATGAGGAAAGGAATAAATGCAAGTACATGGGAAACAAAGTGGATGGTAAAATTCAGTAAGAAAGAAAATAATGAACAGGAATAGAAAGAATTGTGAAAGGCCTTATGATACGAGAAACCTGAATTCAACACAATGAAAGATAAAGACAACTGAGAGACCTATAGAAAGCTGACACGGAGAGCGCGGCATGCCAGGAAATATCATCAGCACCTCCACTTTGAATAGGAGATGGACATAATAAAAGGCAGAAGGGTAGGCTGTAATAATTAGGTGAGAAGATAAAAGCCTGGGTGAACTTTAATAGCAAGGAGAGGCAAAGATCTCAAAACCCCAAGGTTCTGTAAGGCCTGTCTACATGAATTAACAGTTTAATACAGCTAAAGTGGCTCTGAAGCAAGGATGCCTAAACTTTAATCTACCTTCACCATTATTTTAGCAGCAGAGTTCTCTGGCGCAGCTCAGGTATACAGGAGGGACCGGGCTGCAAGGTAGACAGATCATCCCACTGGGGGCAACAGACGACTGGTCTGACATGCAAACAAGAGAGGGCAGCCAGGAAAATAAAAATATCATCTGATAATTCAAGGAAAGTGAACCGCCTGCCTTGCCAGAAAACGTGGGCATCATTTTTACGTTTGCAGCAATACAACTGAGATGATGTGATCAGGGCTTCTCACTGTGCTATTTGAATCCATAAAAAAATACAGCCTGAAAGAATTCAGAAAAGAAAAAAATAAACAACAACAACAACAAAAACCCAGCAGCAACATGACTCAATTAGCAGTGAGTGCGCACAAAATTGTGTCAAATTAATAATTATCACAGTTTTGAGTTGGCTGGTTCTGCTTTTATCCTTCTCTTCTGGTGTTGTACCCACTCCTCTTAGCACAGGCACCAGATACTCAGCTACAGCTCAGCAGTACGTCGATGATTATTCAAGCATTTCCCTGTATCAAACTGCATACATCAAGGCCACGCAAGAACCAGAAGTGTTCCAGCTTTTAAAAATGCATATAGTTAAAGCAGCAGAAACCCATGTGTAAACGCACATAAAGTATTTAAACCCCAGGTGGTCGCTTTAGGTTTGTTCAATAATTTACAACAGAAACTAAACAAATTTAACGGAGGGGTAATCCAGTTTGAGACGACGTTATGACAGGGTATAACTAGACAGATGACGCCTATGAAACTTTCCAGCACTGCTGTGACCTGAACCTTTCCCACTGCAGACACACAGGAACCCACCCTGCCAGAGGCCGAAGGCTGCGGGTACTGAAGGTACCTGGCACCTCTCAGGGGCTGAGCAGCACCCTATTGAACCACGTCTTAAATAAAACAAGAAGTTTCCGTACGTATCCAGACACTCCCAAAATACATACAAAGCTTATTTCCAACCACAAACCATAAAAACTGATACACTTCAACGCCCCTACAAAGGCTCTTTTACAGACTTGCTGAAGGGTTAGATGGTGCAGGATCAAAGCCTGAAGAGTGCCCCACTTCTGAGAAGAGCAGCCCAGACCCCATCCTGCCGGGAGGTGCAAAAGCACCTCGCGCGGCAGCAGGGCTGCAGTTAAAAGGTTGTTCTTTACCGCACGGGAGAACGGTCCACGATTAAAAGAAAACAAGGAAAGGGTGAAGGAGATTTGCTGGGGGGGCGGGGGGGCTTTTCCACCATATTTCCACTGAAACGCTTCAGCGCACCCCGCGGCTGGGCGCCGCCACCCGCCGCCGTTAACGGCCGTTACCTCAGGCTCGCCGGCGTCCTGCCATTTCGCAGCCCAGTCCCCTCAAAAGCCCGGGGGGAGGGGAACCCGCTGCCTCCGTGGAAACCGTCCCGAGTTAGTCGGGACTTTCCCCGCTGTCTA
>VZTL01025559.1:33242-63919 GCA_013400535.1 Scopus umbretta
GAAGGGAAGGGAAGGGAAGGGAAGGGAAGGGAAGGGAAGGGAAGGGAAGGGAAAAGAGCTTTCCCATCCCCTCTCTGTGACTAGGTAAAATGCTGTGTGCGTAACAGAAGGTTTTCCCATCCCACAGACAGGATTGATGGTCATAAAAATTCAGATCTCCTTTATGGTTTTATAGATGTAAACTGAAACAAATGAATGCTTCAGTGCCTGAGCTAGTTTGCAAAAGACAGTTTTTGTTTTGTAGTATTGTCAACTTATTTTGTACACAAAGCTGCTAGATGTACAGCTTACATATTAATTTGTGGCTTGTGTAGCACCTATTGTAGTGCTAATACTCAACAAATAAAGGGATGTAGAAAATTACATTAAAATATGGTTGTAGATACAAATGCTTAGTAGCCAAAAAACGCCACATTTAAGTAATCTTTATTCTGCCTTTTCTGTGACTACATTATGAAATAATCTTCTGTTATATGTTGTGATGCTACTTCCCTGCACAGAGCTGTGTCTCATTCAAGTGTCAGGTGTGATGGTGCCATCCTTTCCAGTAGGTAAATTGTTGGTCCACTTTAACAAGATAAAAACTGAGGTGGGAGAGAGCAAATAATTTGTCCAAGAAGCCTCTCAGGGAGGTAGGAATAGAGCTCGCTCTCCAAATTTATGTTTCTCTACCCTCACCCCCACATCACCGTCATTTCACTCGCTGTGGAGGTTCTGTCTGAGCTGCACATGCCTCTGCCATATGCTCAGAGGTGATGAACATTTACATTTATTCATCTCCTTCTGAAGGCAGAGGCTTTTAAACGCATTCCTACTATTACATAAACATAAACCTGGAAACCATGAAGTTCATGTTTTGCCAACATTGCTGGCAGTAGCTGAGGTCCAATGCCTGGGTAGAGAACAATCAGATACAGTTACTATTGAAGAGATAGCCCAGGCAAAAGAAAATTACATTAAGAATTAAGGATTTTGATTGCCAGCTCATTTTCCACGTGCCTGCTTCATGGTACTATCTCTCCAAATTTTAAAAGACGGAAATTTTTTCAGGGAAATTTTGAGAACTTTGTGCATTGGAAATCTTCATTGTAAGCAAAACACACTGAGAACATGCCTTCTTTCACTTACCTCGGAGTAACCTGGTGGTTGGCCCACCAGTGGTGGGACAGCTGCACTTAAAGGGAAGTCTGAATCAGGCCCTCAGTGTGTATAGGTTTCTGAAGGTACTCTTCTGAAGGTCTGTTTCACGTTTTCCTAGTAAAACTAAATACAGGCCCAGACAGCATGGGGAAAGGATCCAAGTCAACTTGCACAGGCAAAAATAAGGTGTTTTAGAAGGGTCTGTCAAAATCCAGTACACCGTCTCATTGGTAGATGAAGCTTTGAGAGAGACGCTGACTCCTGTATAGCTCTTAATTATTTTTGTAACAATTATTTTGCAGAATTGTTACAAACTCTAAAGGTGTTCTAGCTCCACCCACTGCAAATACCCAAATAGCTACTTCAATAATGCACAGTTAAGGCTCTAGCATATTTTCCAAAGATGTGGAGATTTGTAAAACCTGAGCTAAAATCCGTAAAAACAATGCAAATCTAAACTTCTGCCTGCCAAGAAACACAGACTAAAACTTTATACTTCAGACTTCTGGCACAGGTTCTCCTGCCAAAGAGTGGGCTGGCCACACGTTAGTCTTTGCATCATTTTCTTTGTCTCGCCTCTCTTCTTGTCTAGCCCAGCCTGGCTCTTCGTCACCAATCCTCCTTCCCACAGACAGGCAGGGTTGTGCAGGACATGGTTCAAATCCACTTTGTTAGGACCAGATGTTAAAGAGTCAAAACCAGGCACCAAACTGCTGCCTAAAACCCAACTCTGGGGCAACCCTCCTACTCTTACTCTGTCACCCAGGAGATGGCTGGTCAGCGGGTGTCTCTTTCTTCCACTGCTGACCGAAGGGCAGATCTGGACATCCTATGCAGACCAAACTGGAGTAAAGCGATTGCTGCCACATCCCTTCGCTTTATGCTCTGTTTCTGCTGGTGGTCAATAGCCATGCTATGGCAAGAGCTCTGCAGATGGAGGAGCAGGGGGAGGAAGCTTCCTGTCCTTTCTTGCACCAGCCTGAGCTCTTTCTTCATAGAAGGGGAGCATTAGGTGAAGGATGAACTTGGTGCACGTTTTCTGCCACTAGAGACAGCACGGGGCAGGCGATGAAAATTCCTTCTCCCAGGAAAAGGTGAACGGGAGGGGGTTGGTAGCAACAAGTTAATAGATGGGGTTGTTTACAAGGATGGAGCAGGCTGCCTCTCCATGAATAACACTAGCTGCGTGACCCTCTACATTCATTCTTGGCAACCTAATGCCCAGCCAAAACTGTATGTGTGGAACCTGATGCTCGAAACAATGGTTGGGTGAGAATTTGCACTAGCTGCAGTCATCACCTGTGACCCATCAAGGCTCAGGTCAGCGTTGCCTCAACAGGCAAAGGGGCATAGCCCTCGCTCTTGTACCTTCCCTACCCCAACACCTCCTGCTCCGATCCTCTGCCACTCTTCTGTCTTCCCCGGCTGCTTTGCCTTCATAATCCTGTATTAAAATCGTGAAGAACAACCAGAAATTGTTAAATCAGCTCACACTGGGATGAAGGGAAGAAGAGATGGATTCATGAGTGCCTTGACAAAGCATGACCTTGCAACTTGCATCCTAATCATGTCCAGCCCCATCACGTCAGATACAGGTAAAAAATTCAAATCCTAGGTGCATCCCTCATCATTGGTAAGGGGGTTTTGGTCTCCCTATCAACCTGCCCAGTCTAAACTTGACCCTGAGCAGCGTATTCACCGTGTGTGTCATGCCACACCGCAGCAAGGCCACGGAAGAGGGGGCTCAAATCCAGCCCAGGGAGGATGAGAGCTGTCGTTTGAACCCATGGTATGTGAACAAAGTGATTCTGTTAGCAGCTGATTTGGGGCAGGGGGTGAGAGGGAAGGACGAAGAGAACGGTATCTTTAGACCCCCTCGCTCAACTTACCTATAGTACCTATCATTAACCTTAACTTGTATCCCTCCGAGACACGGCAAGTGCCAAGGCAATCTCTGTGAGCACGTGAGCTCTGCGGCACTGAAAATAACTATCGAAGCCACTCTCCGTTTAAACTAGCAAAGCTGTTGCTCAGCTGTAATGAAAAGATCTCATGCTTTGCCCTACCGCAGCAGGGATCCAGGCTGTATTAAGTCATGCTGACCGGCCTCAAAGGCTTTAGTGATGTTTCTTTCATTTGAGCGTTGTCTTTCTGCCCATTTAGAATCCCATCTCCTCCCCACAAAGCAAACCTGTAGTTATCCAAGCAGCAGTGGGAGGGTGGTAGATGGCAAAGAAAATGTAGATAGGACAGGAGCACTCTTCATGGCATTTAGAAATAATGAGTGCAATTTCCCGCATCTTAGGACTTTTTAGACCAAGGTTTTTAGGAAAAAGAGAAATGAACCTTAGTCAGACAGGAGCCCTACCCGTATGTCTGGAATGACGCATAAGTAGCAACAAGCTAGGCACTGCCTCAGCTCCAACAGGCAACAAAAATCACAGTAATAACGTAAGAGCTTTGGGACTGTCAGACGGCTCCATCCCCTAGGAAGGACACCAAGGCCATTCATTTTTAAATGAAGCGGTGTGTTCCTTTCTTCACAGATTCAAAAGCAGCTTTAGATTCCCGTCTCCGTATCCAAACTAGGTGTTCAGCCTCCTCTCAATTGCACGCAGATTGCTCTCCTGGCACACAAAAGGGAAACCAACAGTTTAAGAGCAATATGTTGATACTGTATTTTGTTCCCCAAAAGCACTTTTCAGAATGACAGCTCCTAGCATGATCCCACGTGCTGCACAACCGCGTGGGCAAATGCTAATTCCACCCACCAAACGCGCGCATAATGAGAGCGAATGGGACAGGGGTCAGGGGCAGGCACCAATCAAAGCCGTTAAGTACCGCTGGCAGCTGGAGCATGCTGAGCAAATAATAAACTCATTCTGAAGTTTGTAACATGTCAGCGATGACGAGCTTGGTAACCGCAATAGCTGTATCGCTAGCATATCGCATGTCATGCATACTATTGCTGCTATTCCTATCCTGAGAGAAACAGAACAAATTACAAGGCTGACACGTGCGGAGTCCTTTGGGTGTTAAGGTGATTACACCTTAACCCTAGGTCACAGAGGTACGGCGCACGTGTACTGACATGTTCAAAGTCAGGCCTCAGGACGACTCATCTCGAGGCCAGCGTGTTTATGGGTAATTAAACCCTAAAACCATCAAGGGCTGGGTTTCGTTCCCAATCACCAGAGAAGAAAACACAAGGACAAGGTGGAGAGCAACACACTGGGTGGAGAGCATCACGCTGGGCACCGGTGAAGTGGACTTGTGTGGAAAGCAACGGCTTTCCTCCCCGCCTCTCCCACGCTGCAGGCTGTGTCGCGGGCCAGAGCCTTGCTTCTTCCCTCTGCGTTTAGGTGAGGTTGCCAGCTGCAGGAGCGTGAGCCCTGGGCTGCTCTTGCTCCCCAGGGAGAACATCTGGGATGGTAGGTCGTTCTTGGGGGAAAACGTCCCACCTTCTCCTTCGCAGGGCGTGCTGCAGCCTGGCCCTCAGCCTTACCCTCGTGCTCCTCCTGTTTCGTCAGAACCTATTTATATTTTTGAAACACAGTAATACCATATCTGCTGCTAATTACAGCCCAACAATACTAACTCAGTGTGCAAACAAGGCCATCATCCAAGTATTGTTTTGCATAACCAGAATGCTGAGGTTGTGAACATTTGCATAATGTTTAATTATTTAGCCAGAACATAAAATTTGTCTTCCTCTCAAAAACATTTTTATGAAATGTCTCAATAATTAAATACCACTATGCTTATTAACAGCAGGGAAGATTCATAAAATGTATTAGTCAGAAACAAGCAAGTAACTACATCTCGCTACAGTAATCAAAGTACGCCACTCCAAAGTAGGTCCCCAAGCATGGCAAACACCAGTACGAATTCCTTCATGCAACCGAGCAGAGTGCGATTAAAAGCGTAACAGTTCAGCGGCTGTACCTTGGAGGGGTCAGGGAGCCAGAATTCGATAGCTTAATTCACTCGTTAATCAATATATATCATTTTGAGAAGACCAGTTCAATTACATTGAGTCAGCTGAAGTGAGCCCTGTGTCTGTGAAAGGTAAAATCTGGGGTCAGCTGGAGGCCCGTGCGTGGTGCCGCAGCCTGGGGAAGGCGGCCGCAGGCTCCTGCTCCGGCACGCTGCCTGTTGGAAGGCGGCAGGACCCGCGCGCTGGCCGAGTGGCCCACGTTTGCACCCCTTGTGTGGGACCTGGGAGCAAGGGGAGTTCTTCATGGGGCTCCTCTAAGCAATTCCTGACAAGGCTGAAAAAAAGTAAAACAGGATTTAGAAAAGTAGCCAGAGGCACGTAATAAAAACATCTGCCTTGACGACATAGGAAAGGAGTTCCTCCTGCAGCGGTTCTGCACCATCGCTTGCTGATACAGAAGGGCTTGGTTCCAACCTGTTATTCTGGTGTGTAAATAGAAAAATTCCCCGAAAATGAATGGTCACAGTGTGGGCTGAAGTTGCTGAATGTGTTGGGGATGTCCCCAGTACCAGGCAACACCCAGAGGGTTTTTTAGCAAGTAAAACAGACAGGCTGCGGAGGAAGAGATGGACACGGCTGCTCACACACAGGACTCCAGTTTGATCAAAACAGTTTCTGTGCCCAAGTGTAAAAAGCTCCAAATTGTCCTAAGTTGTTTGAAGGGAAGGCAGAATTCGGGACCAGAAATGAGAGTAATGACCCACTAAATTAGGAGGAAGAATGTCTTCTGTCCCGGGAGCAAGCATTTGCCTCTCAAATATTTTAATGATTTGAACTTATTAGCTTACATAGAAGAATAAAATTCAAAGGTTATTTTATTTAGGCAAGATAGAGATTTTTTATTCTCCCTTTTAAATTCAACTTTATACTTCAGTTGTATTTCAATCACGTTATGCAAGACATTAAGCTTGTGTCCTCTGCCCTCTCCAAAACTCATCTGTTACTTGCTAACAAGGATTCCAAATTACTCGAATCCATTTCTGAGACACGCATATAGCTAAGAGTTAAGTTTTTTTAAGTTAAGTATAGTGAAGTTTTTTTGTCCATCAAGTATGTAAAAGCGGCCAAGGAAACCACCTCTTCTCCTCCCGTATCCTTGGCGTAACTTCTAAGACTCAGTCTGAGCGTCGCTATTTTGCAGCACTGTGCCGGGGGTCGTGTCGAACAGGAGCTGGTGAGGGTACGGCTTACTTTGGTAGGTGGTTTTGAGGAGCTGTTTGTGCAACGGAGTAAAATACATGGGAAAACCAGCACAAGTCTACTTGTTCGAATAACCACCCTCTGCTTTCCCCGCATGAAACGTAAACCCACGTAAACGGGCTCTGGCAGGGAATGCTGCTGTTTTCTTAAGCCAAAGGAAAAGCTCCCTTCCCATCCTGCTTTAGGGAAGTAGGTCACAGTAAAATCTGCCTCCTGTCCATGACCACAAGACAAGACAAATTATACCCTCACATTAATGGGGGAAATAGAATCGTAGAATGGATTCATAGAATCATTAAGGTTGGAAAAGACCTCTGAGATCGTCTAGTCCAACCATCAACCCAACACCACCATGCCTGCTAAACCATAACCCAAACTGCCACATCCACACGTTTGTTGAACACCTCCAGGGATGGGGACTCCACCACCTCCCTGGGCAGCCTGTTCCAATGCCTCTCCACTCTTTCAGTAAAGAAATTTTTCCTAATATTCAATCTAAAAAAATGTGATGTGAAAAGGCAATTCAAACTTCAGTGTCTCTCTGGAGAGCAGCTGAGAGTGTGACCCACCATCAAAAGTGCCTCGCAACCTGCTGCCCCAGGCTGCTCATGCCCGGCTCTCCGCTGACAGACCGAGCTCAGTAGCTGGGTCTGATGGTGGAGAAACGCAGCCACCCTTCGGCGGCAGGCAGCCCACTGCGAGCTGCTTCAGTGCACCAGGAAAACAAACCGAGAATCACAGAGGAGGAGGAAGCAGCAAAGAAACTGGGCAGTAGGAATTCCCTGCTGAGCACGAAAGGTTGCCTCTGTTATCGCTAGCTCCAACTTCTTTTCTGTGCATTGCTTTTCTTCCATCCGAGACTGTAACACCGCAGTACGCGGACTGTGGCCACCAAATTCCCGCGCAGCACGTCTAGTCCATGGTGAACTCACGTTCGCGTGCATGTTGCTCACCTGTAACTAAACGGGAATTTACGCTCGCCTTGTACTTCTGTGCCAGCTGGCCAGGGGAGACCTGATAACACGCAGCCCAGCGTGACGCCTGCCAGCCGGGGTTCATGCGGCATCGCATGGTGAACGGCTTGCAGCGTGCCGGCAGGGCCTTGCCTCGGTTGGCCCTCCTGTTCCCGAGCGGGTCCTGTGAGCCCTGAAGCCGGATTTACCGCGCCCTTGAACTACCACGGAGCCCAAGGCTTTGAAAAAGCGTATGCGATGCCCACGAGGCTGGGGCGCGGGGAGTGACTCGCTCCTCTTATTTGGGAGTCTTTTTTGGGGAGGGTCCAAAATAAAGACATGAACCAAACAAAAAGCTTCATTGAGCAAAAAGCGATCCCTTTTGCGTACTTGAGGCGAGTGCTGCAGGAAGAGGCAAAGGTGTTAGAAGTCATCCCGTGTTTAAAGGAGTGGCCAGATGGGGAAGATGATGTCTGTTTTGCCTGGACAGGCTCAGGGCCGTATCCTTCTGCCTTGTCTGCAGGCAGCCTGCCCATCAAAATTATCTCCTGTGCTGAGTGCAGAGAGGACGAGCCAACAGCTTATTAAGGAGTCTCTGTTGTTTCTGCTGAGAAAGGTGGCGTTTATTTTCCTGAAGGGTTAATAACTGAATTCTCCTCTTGTCGTAACTCTGGATGTTTTCCTCTGCTCTTTCCAGACAGTTCTCCTCAGCTTTTCAATGTAGGCAATGGTTTGGAGGGGTTTACTGGTACTCTTGTTAAATTCGGCGGGGAGAAGGAATAAAAATAATGTGGAATTAGGATTTCTTTGGGAGACACAGTCACCAGAGCGTGATGTGGGGCAAACTTGACTCTCCAGTTCAGAGACGTCCAGTACTGATATGATGTTGAAATCTTTACAGCAGCCTGGGCTCTCACCCACACAAATAGTCCCGTGACTGGGGTTAGAGCCCAGGGACAAGTAAATACCGTTGCTTCTCCTCAACGCAGGCCGATACCAACTGCTGGTTGGGGAGGGCAGCACGGGCGGTGGTTGGCAATAGGAGGGTCCTGCCCGATTCCTCTGCCTCCTCTCCATTTCTGATGGGGCCATGCTTTTCCATGGTCCGGCCTAAGAGCAGCACAGGTGGCCCGGTTGCCTTGTCATCCTGGAGCTGCCGGCGTGGGTGACAAGTGACAGGGTGGAAGCCATGCGCTGGTAATCGTTGCAGGACCCATTGGTGCAAAGTGACATTTTTACGGTAGACAGTGAACGGAGATTTCTTTCTTCTTCCTTTTTTTTATTAATGTGTTTCTCGGGCAGAGTTGACTTTCAAAGGCAGGGTAATAAATTACACGTCAATTCTAAACTTTAGAAATCAAACCGTATTTGGGAAAAAATGGGGACTACTTGCTACAGTGAGTTAAGATACCACGGTACCTGGCTCAGCATCCTTGAATAGGCTTCAGTGGAATTATGAACCTGCAACATATACCATTTCATATGCAAATAAGCAAATGAACAAAGCAAAAAGAAATCAACAATGAAAGTGCTCAATGTGAAGGTGTGTGATATGGGCGGAAGGAAAATTGTCCTCTATCGCTTTGCTTCAGTAATATCTTACACGCTCTTAGTTGCATTCCTAACAGTCCTTAAGGGAGGAATTTGGGATTCCAGAGAGGGAGACAGTTCAACATTTTCCTGAATGACCTCCATTTAAGCTGCCTTAGGTGAGCTAGAGAGGTTTTCTTCTGGGAATACTGCCAGTGTATATAGAGAATTAGAATCTGCAGCGAAGGTGCTGCAAGCTACTGCAAAGGAAGACGATCTGAATGGACTACGAATACGTGTCCCAGCAGTCTCCAGCTTCAAAGTGTAACATGATGCAGAGAATTATCTGGGAGTAATAATCCATAAAAGTCTTCACATGGTGTTTATTTTGTGCAGTCAGACAATAAAAGATCCCACGCTATAAAAACCCAGCGGTTTCTGTCGCTTGTTGAGCATCTTGGCCGTGTGGAGTATGTGAGCCTGAGACCTGTGCCCACTGGGAACCGAAACGCCTCCTCCTACAAGAGTTAATCCCATGCAGCCACTCTGTGCTCCATCACACAGCGTTACATTTCCCCCCCTGGGGTTTTATGAGACATGCAGCACTGCTCAGTGTTCACAAATGGATTTTTTTTTTTTTTTTTTTTTGGACTCTGCAACAGTACAAAAGTTACCTTCTAACCGCAAACACAAAATCCTGTAATTAAACCTTTGTTACCCACAGCAGAGTGCTCATCATGTATACAAAGCAAATGTTTTGGCAAGTTTATTATGCTCCTCGAGACTAAGAGGGAATTAATGGCATCGCAAAATTACAGCAAGCTGCTTGCTACGCTGCTGCTGGATATTTTCACTGGCAACAAGATTTTATATTCCTCTTTGTCTTGAAAAAAAATGGCAACAGATTTGGTAAATGTTTTTACTGTCAAAGGCAACACAGTGCAAAACACCATATCAAAGTAAAGGCCAGAGGGATATTTTGGCCTTAAAAATTTATTACACTTTGCTGTACATTAAAAATAATTTGGTTGTAATTTTTTACTTAAAATTACTAAACAGTAGGAGGTAGCTAATTAGGATAATCCAACTAGTAAACTTCGTAAGTCATCAAATCTGGGGATTTTGCACTGAAAGACGCCTGATACGCGATTTCCTTTGCATTGTGCGGGTCCTTCACCGCTGGGGAGGACAACTGCTTGTAGACCGTTACCCTGCTGATTAAACGGAAAGGCGAAGATGTCTCATGCCGCACTTTCCTCTCTCCTGGGAGAGGAAACTTCTGTTTTTCAAGTCCGTTTTGTTGTTGTTCTTTGACTGCAATTCAAACTGTGTTAGTTTATGTGCATGAGTCATGAACAAAGGGTGAATTTTTACATTTTATTTCCCTGTTAGATGTTATACACCAACAATATATATTGCAGCTGCCTGAGCAAAATGGATCAGCCTGAGCCAGTCATACTGCTTCTCAGCTGGAAAAGTACAATGACGTCCTTAGGAAAGCTGATCAGATCTGAAAGGCCTCTCTGGTGGCACTGAGTGTGAAACATAAATCACTGTTCATACAGAGAAGAAAAATGTATTTGTATTTGCATCTTTCCATTGCCACAAACGAGCCGTTTGAGCAAAGAAGTATACACGGGCTCTAAAACTATTTTCTGCCTACCTGTTGACAAGATGGCTATAGCGAGACCTCCTTGCATGACCCTTTGACTTAGAATGAAGAAATCTGGCTACAGACTGACGCCGTGAGAAAATAACCATTCCCCTAGCCATCGGATGAGAGGTCCAAGTGTCTTCTCTTGCACAAAGGCTAGGGCCATTGGCAGTGGTACAAGAATATGAAGATGACAAATCCACCAGTCACACCACCTCCCAAAGCCTTTCACAGTCTCCCAGGCCAAGGCCCCGTCTTTCACGTTGAGTGGCACTTGATGGATTTTTCTCTTCCACCGATTTGTCTAGCTGCTTTTTGAAGTCATCTAAACCTTTGGTGTCTACAGCCTCCCGTGGCAATCAGTTCCAGTGTAATTATGCATTGCTTGAAAAGAAGAACATCATGTTACCGCTTCTCTGAAGCATAGTTTGTGATACTGAAATTCCTCCGTAATTATGGCAGAATTGGTCAAGATCCTGAGTTTGTTTCACATAGGCCTGAGCAGCCTGCAGGGCCGCAGCCCTCTTCCCTCGGAGGTCGGGTGAAGGCTGCTCATGGGCTTGTAGGGATCCATGAAGCCAGCTGCCACCGCTCACGGCAGTCACTGGCACCCCATCCGCGCCAAAAACCCAGAGTGAGTCGAGCCAGCGGAGACCCTAACGCAGCAATACCTGGACCACATCGCAATTAACAGCAAGGCGCAGGCTGATGTCCGCCCCATGCTTCCCACCTCAGCGTGCTCCCAAATGCCGCATGAGGAGTAGGGCTGTGCTCCGTGAAGAGCTGGTCCCCCCCCTCACCTCCTCTCTCCTTGACATGACTGCAAGGGGACGACACACGAGGCTTGTTCTCCCTGAGATTGTGCAGGTCTTGCCACAATACCTCCGCCTTTCGTCTCTGTTATTCCTGAGCATCTGTCTATGAAAACAGGAGATAGTCCAAGAGGTCTACAGCTGCATAGGTCATGGTCCTGGAATTCAGTCATGATTCAATGCAGTTTTAATCATTTTAAATGGAGAAAATTGTAAGGAGACAGACCGTAACTTAATTACATTTCCTGAAAATACTGTGTTCTTTGCAGGGAGTGGCAATAATTAGAGAATAAAAATTTGGTCTCATTTTATATATTATATTCCTTTAATACAGAAACTTTTTTTTTCCCAGATTGCTACAAAAGGTAATAGCATATCTTAAAATTCCACTTTATGCTAATTAGTTACTTATTACAGAAAGGGTGTTTTGGAGAGAGACGGAGTTAAGATGTTTTTATTGTATCTGAAAAATGTACCTATTTCTACTGTAGGTCCTAGAGTATGATTTTAACACCAAAAAAAAAAAAAAAATCACTTGAGATTAACGACTGTTCGTGCTCGCTCACGGGAAAGCAAAATGCACGTTCTTTGCACAGCCCACCTCCGGGCAATTCAGCCCAAGGTTGCATGTCCTGTAATTGAGTTTCTGTTTCTGTTGTGGACCGGTTTAAGAGAGAGCTGTCTCGCCACTTCTGATTTCAGCGGGTACGCCCACGCTGCCTCCTGCGATCTGCATGGAGAAAACCCTGGGACAGCTGGCAGAAACCCACCTGAGTCGGGACCTCTGACAGCTACTGGTGATGGGCTGCGGCATGTCCGTCCAGCGGCTGCATCAGGCCTTCAGCAGCCCTGCAGGCTGATTTCAGCAGCGATGCAGGCTGACTGGCTTTACCCAAAGGCTTTGACAAAGAATATAAACCTTGATTTCCCTCCTCCTATTTTTGACCACGAAAGACGACCTGTCTGGAAACCCTTACAAGTGTCCTGGATATTCATATCTTCCAGTGCCCTGTTTCTTTATTCATTACAAAATGCCATGGTCATTACTGAGGGAGTTTCCTCCCTGTCTCCTTAGAGAAGACAAGATTTCCAACCTGCAAATGCAGGTGTTAGGAAATCCTAGGTTTCCTAAAGTCTCCCTACGTTTGTCCAAAAAGCCTGTTAATGTGAGAAGAAAAACAAAATCACAACTGTATACATAAATAAGCCCAGGGAGCACAGTGCTAAGGTAGTACTTTGCACGTGTATACGTACACAAAGTGAAATGTTTGCCTTAGCAGTGGGGCATTTAGTTTCAAAGACAATAGCTAGCGGGGTTTGTTGTCAGCTTCTTTAACTCACGGGGAGGACTTACGGTATATTCAGAGTGATTTTGGTCAATCAGCAGCAATGATTTCTCTTGTCAGTCTCTTTAAACAGCTGAAGGTGAAGAGCCTAGGAGACTTCATGACCGGAGTCCCAGACTGGTGCAGGAGACTCAGGCCAGCGAGCGTGAGAATTTTATATAAAGGTAGTAAAGTACAGAGATGCTATACGTTATCTTTTTTTTTAATGAAAATAATTAAGATTATGTCGGGGGTGATATGTGAAGCTGACCTCGCAATGGAGTTCAGAGTTTTTCCCAACATTTCAGTTTGGACTCCAGCTGAAGGCTTTTCAGTTCTTATTTTTTAACTAAATTCATATTGTCCATTGCTACGAATACTGTCCTCTGACTTGAGAATGACGATTTCACGTAAAGGAAAACCAGGTGCAACCAGATAAATTTAGGTAGGAAAGTAACTGTGAATGCATTGATGAGCTTCCAACTGCAGCTCAGTTCCCTCACTGCTCGCCTGCTTGCAAACATTGTGCAACCAAGGTTGCTGACAGAAGGAACTGAGGAATTTTTATTCATGGTCACGCATAAATGTGCATATTTGTGCCTCATGGAATGTAACCTAAGCCCAGGAACTGGACCACTGGGCTCAGCTGGGCAAACACGCAGCTCAAGCAACACATTTTAACGGAGCACTCACTAGCAGCTATTCATGAACACCTCCATGCTCCAAACAGCTTTGATAGAAAGAGCGTCAAGCCATTCCAGTGAAACACATCAACAGAATCAGGACGTTAATGCACAATTTATAAATGTAAACAGAGAAAACCATAACAAACAGAAGTTTCCAGCAACAACTAAAGTTCAGCGAAGTTTAGTAAACATCCTGTTTCGATGCAAATGTCATTAAAAGCAGAAAATGCAGGAAATATGTAAGGCAGAAGTTTTATTTTCCAAAGTGTAAGTATGTCCTTAGCATAATTTCAGTAATCCGTTGCCATTGCAATCCTGATTGCTACAAAGTTGAAGGTAAACTTTTTGACTGCACCTATTGCACGCTTTCTCCACAGCGGTATAATAAAACCCTTCTCCTGTATCGGGAGATTCTTCACTGTGATTAGCTGGTCTGTAGAAGTTCAGTTAAGTAGCTGACTTCATTATGGAAGATGCCATTTGTTTGCATCGTTCTATTTTATAATCTGTGGCATATCACTCCAAGCTTGCGATTTCTTTTTGGCCAGTTCCATCCACGATGGCTGATCCGCAGCAGCATTACTGGCTTTCTTAAAGTGGCTTATTTCCTCTTTATCCACCAGTGCTGGTGAGGGAGCTGCTGTGAATAAAACAGACGGACATTTTACGTTCGGTTGCTGTGCAGCTATACACCCTAGCTCTTTCAGGAAAAGCTTCCCACGCCTTCCTCTACAGTAGCAAATCTTTACATTTCACAAGGAAGCTTCTTCTGCAATACGTTACTGAGGCAATAACCATACTGTGCTCAAAAGAATACGCTGGTTTTCTCATGAATAGTATCTTTTGGTCCCTAAACTTACAAAAACAACATGATGACCTGGATTCCTTGCCATGCCCTGCGTTTAACACCCAGGCCAAACAAGAGAGAGTCTTTTCGTTAGCAAGAACATCCATTTGTGAATTCCTCCTTTACCCAGCCCCCAGGAATGTTATCACCTTCCAAGCTTCCGCCCTTCTTTCAAATTTGGATTTACCGAATAGATTCAAAATTATTGTGGGAGGACTGATAGGCAGGCAGTTTGTGATCACATCATTCCAGCTTGCTGAGGAAACCATATTAAAATTGAATGCTGCTGAAAATAATTTTATGTTTTACAAGGGGATAGTGCGTTTGGGACCCCGTCCTGTGAAATGGCCAAGCACTCTTGACTCACAGTTCTTTCAGCACGAGTTCTGACTCCTCTGTAATCAATGTGGTCAAAAGAATATGCCACCAAATAAAACCCCAGGTGAGTGCTGAGAAAACAGTTTGCCCTTGCTGATGTGGGGCTGGGGAAGAAATTACTATCTAGCCCCTACTCCTTTTCTACCACACTCGAGTAGGATTTCTTCTGACAGCATTGTGAGATAACGGCCTACATTTTAAGCATTTTATTTCCTACCAGGGACATAATGTGACAGTGAGTTGGTTCTCAGCAGCGGCTCCTTCACGTCAGACTTTGTCTCTTTCCTCTGTTCTTCAGAAGTGGGTTTAGGTGCCAAGTGTGAAGGTTTGCTCCATTGCTGCTTCACTGACCCCTAGGCACAGAGAGGGATAAAATCCAAGTCATGCAGAGAGAATGAGACCAGTTTGGAAGAACGTGAGCAAAGGGAGAGGATGTGGTGCCCCTCACAGTCCAAAGACCACGCGCACTCATCACGCATTGGTCCCAATCCTCTCACTTGAGCTGATACCTGTTCAGAAAGCTCCAGTGGTTTCATGTGAGCGTCCATGATACTCAACTGCACAAATTAAAACTATCCCTCTGTATCTCCCATTCATAACGGTATCTATGAGTAGGTTATTATAGTCTTCAGTGCAAAATGTATTTCAAGCCCTTTGCACAGGCCTATATCTACTAATAGATATAGGATTTGGAAACAGCCTTGCTCTCCCATGTTCCCCTTCCACCTCCCAAATTTTTTTGGGTTAGGGCACCGTATTTTTGGAGGGTTGATGGTAAATGCATTTCCCATAAAAAAAGAAATCGGACACATCCTCCCATGGATTTTCTTGCCAGTATCAAAAACTACCCTGAAGTGATAGTGCCTGGTGCCATGTGGGAGAAGGAGAAAGTGGGAGTAGCACAGTGGCACCAAGCCTCACACGCTGCAGTCAGGAGCATCTTGGCATGTTTCTCTGGTAGCTGATACAGGGAAATAAAAATGCACGGCATGAATTTTAGGGAACATTGCCAGCTAAAATCTGGAGTATCCTATTCTGACACAGAAACTGTATTTTGGGAACATTTAAACCCTTGGTGTTTTAAGTGCTATGACAATGTTGAGCATTATTGCAGTTCATAATCTTGCCTAGACATTTTATTAGGTAGTACTTCTTGCTAATAGTCACTCCTACTTTTCACCATCTAGCGATCTTCTCTTATTCCAGGACATCATACAGCTACCTGGGTTTCTCGCAGTACCATCTGAAGCCAGAAAGGAGGCTGTTTGCACTGGGAATGCTATACTGGGGACACACGCTCCTGCATCGCTGCAGGGTTCTTACTGTGCACGCTGCTGCCTCCGTGGGCTAGCCCCGTACCAGGGAAGCCTTATTAGTAGTCTAGATTAATGCCAAGCGTTTCTGCTGGCACAGCTTTGTCATCTGGGAAGACCGCTTGCTACAGGTATCACCCTCTTTTGCATGGGATCTTTGAAGAGGCAGCGTCAGCCCATATTCCATGGCACCACTAGGGCGTCTGAGTTATCCATATACAGAGAACCAGAATTTATATCTTGGCACTGTCTGCAAGTGCCAAAATTATTTTTATCCTATTTCGCTTCTCAAGGCTCTAAAAATTGTTACCTAGGAGCTTCTGGGACCGAGCTGTTCATTCAGTGTTAAATCAGTCGGGAGGTATAGGAGGTTCAATGAAATGCTGTGCTTAGAAGGATAGTTAAAGAGAATGTATTCTCTCCGTATTGAGAGAGATCTGAGGCTGTACAACTCAGCACCTCATTTTGGGTATTTTAGCATGCAATACCCACATTAGATCTGGTAAGTATGTATTGGGCGCCCAAGAGATTTTACACACCTTGCATAGTTCCAGGACTTCTTGGAGATACAAAATTACTCACCTGAACCACCAGAGAACTCTGAACCTGTAACGCAGTTTCGAGAGCGGTGTCTTTGGTACTTATGATTATACTCATTAAGTATCCGTAATCATTACGGCATGACCGGTAATAGAGCGGTAGATCCAAAGAATACTACGGCAAGGTGATATGAAAGCATCACAAATTTGTACTGTAAGTACCTCGGTTCGTTCCTTCTCTTTATTCTGTTTCTCTGTGTCTGACTTAACATCCGGCGCCACGAGTTTTTCTCTGTCAAGTTCCTGTTCCTGCTGCATGCCCCTCTGCTTCTGTCTCGCTATGGAAATCCAGGCTGGCTCTGCGGGACTGTCGGGATCTCTTCTGGAGTCTCCAGCTGCCACGGGGGAAGGCACGCTTCTCTCTGTTGGCAGAGTGTTTATGTATGTGGTTATTTGAAAGAGAGTTGTAATTATCTCGCACTCGCTTAATACGCTGATCGGTCGCAGGACGTGTGACCGGCCTGGGTCAACAGGCATTCTGTTTAGTTTGGTCTCCAGAGAGCAACGTTCCTGTGCTCACTGTTTTAAGTTCCCATTCTACTGGTGAAAAACACTTTGCAGCTTTGTTTGGCTACAGTCGCAGCGTCACCGCCCTCACGTGAGGGAGATGCAGAAACATGAATCAAGCTCCATTAATCTACCCATTTTCCAAGGTCTCCCCTTCTGCCCCCTCCTCCCACCTGCTTCGTGGCCTCTTAGAGACAAGCAGCAGCCGATTCAAAGCTGGACACAGCTGGACCGTGGTGTGGCAAAGGCAACCCCCTCCCCGCTGCGGCTGCCCTCAGCTCCCGCTCTTCCCATGCCCAGGCAGCAACAGCCAGTGCCTTGGTCCGGCTCCTGCCTTCCTTCCACCCCTTTGGGAAGCAGCCTCCCTTGCGCAGCCCCGTGGTGCCTGCAGGTGCTGTGGGTGACCGAGCACAACGGTCGGTGGTGTCTGATCACACGGAAATACTGCTAAAGCCGCAGGGTTAATTCACGGACTTCTGACGTGAGGTTTGCTTGGACTTAACCCTGCTGAGGCTGACCGTGCTCTGCACTGGGACCAGTCACTTTCACCGTGCTCTACCAGAACTGAGATTTCAGCGGGACAAGAAAAAAGAAAAGCGCTTCCTAGAGTAAAGGGTGAAAAACGCTACCCTGCTGTCCTCAAAACTGCTACCGAGGGATGAGCGGTATCCAGAGGTACGGGGAAGTGCAATACCCCCCATTCAAATATTCTGTGAAGGGAAATCCTGTCTATACGGTGAGCAGAACTGAATCAAGCAAAGAGCCTCAGCTCCTCTATTGGCTCCAGCCCCCAGGTTCTCCACATCTTCATTGGCTCACACTGCACCCAAAATTCAGTTTTCCAACTAATGTGGAGCCTTTGTGTGATTTAGAAGAGGGACAAGATCAGTACTGACACCCTTGGAGCCACGTTAGAGCCATGACAGGGCCATAGGGAAAGACGATTTAACCTTTCCCATCTGCTTCTGGCCACTAATGTACCCACATTTATGGAAGGCTGTTTCAGAGCAGAAGTTGCACTTCTCATCCTCAAATCGCACATGGTCCTGCCCTTAGGAAAAGTTTGTTACCTAGTCAGCATCCTTTGCAGGATCCTGAGAGATGGCAGAGCCACCCAGGAAGGATTACTGCCCTGGTGTGCCTGCCTGCCTCGGGGCTCAGCTGCTGGGCTGGCGGAGAGCTGGGCCACTCTGCACAGGACCCCATGGAGCTGTCAGACAAGTTTCTGGAGGGCTACGGCCTAATTTAGAGGAACGTGGCCCTGATCAGGAAAGCAGGCAAATGTCTCTGAAGGCACATTTGAGATGTCTCATAAAGCCATAGGAGATGAAAGGGATGACGCTCTCCTAAGAGCTGGAGTCTGCAAACTCAGGCACATTATGAAAAGCCCACAGACTGTCTTTGCTCATGGATTTTCTCAAGTCACTGTTGTACCTCACAGAGACAGGCTAGTTATTTGAGCAAGAAAATATTGTAAAGCCTATGTCAGCTAAAAACCACAAAAAAAGAGAAAGCACAAGTTTTGCTTTAAGGCCAAAGCAAGATGTTCTGCCAGCTGATGCCTGCATTTCCCTTCACATTCACCTCATGTGATCTTGCAGGGAAACCTCTGAAAGAAACAAGCAAGACAGCCCAGCTGTGCAAACGCAGCACAGATAAAGCAGGGCTCTTGGATGCTGAACGAGCTTCCCTCCCTCCTGCATGGCAAGCTACTTCTGTTCTCTGCATCCTACCTATGTCCAGTTTTTCCATGCCAACAGCTGTTTCTCCCATAATCTTCTTCCCTTCTCTTCACTGGCTGCCCTCACTTCATTTTGTCTAATTTTCCAGGATGATAGAGACTAAGGCTGGGAGAGATCTCAAGATGTCATCTAGTCTATCCATCAGTTGCCAGGCAAGGTCAGTTACGAGATCAGTTTCACATAAACTCTTTCATGACAAATATCTATCTCACCTGTTCTTAAAACCCTCTGAAGACAGGACAGATCTCAGAGTCTCCCTAGACAACCTATCCTATGGCTTGGCTTCTTTTTCTACCCAATTTTTTCCCTATTGGGTAAGTTAAATCTTCCTTGCTCTAATTTGAATCCTTAACTTCTATACACTATTGACACGAGCAGATTACTCATAGCCTCCTCGCGGCAGCCTTTTATGCATTTGAAGACTTAGACCATGTTCTCACTGGTTTTTTGACTTTTCTGATCGGTCATATTCTCTAGATCACTCTTGCTTTTGTAGGAATTGTACTAATTTGGTCCAAATCTTCTTCAAAATACAGTGCTTAAAACTGGGTCATAGCACTTGAGATGAAATGGTGCTAGCATCAGGTGAAGTGGTAGGACTACCCCACTTCACCTCAGATAGTCTCCTGCACGCATCAGTCCGTATTTTGAGTTTCTTGCACAATTGTTATTCCTGTTTTGTATTTATTTTGTGAGCTCCAGATCGTGTTACTTCCCCTCTTCCATTCCTCACGTGTATCTGTGCATTGGATTATTTTTGCATACATGACAGAACTTTCTACTTGCCTGTAATGAAAGTACTCTTTTCGAACTATGTTACTAACTTTCTCAAGATAACCCTGATTTCTATTCTTGTTCTCCAGGGTGCCCACAGGCTTTCCAGCTTGGTAATACTTGCAAACTTAATAAGCACACGCTTAGTTCTGTCACCCGTGTCCTTAAATATCCTGAATAGTGTCAGACCTAAGATGGCCACCATCTAATATGACAGTGAGTCACTAGTTGGCACACTCAGTAGCTTATTCAACCCAGTGAATAGCTTCACCAAGACTGTATTTATAGGAATGTCACTGTATTAATAGGAATGCCCTCTGATACCAGTTATCATTTGATTTGACTGCTCCTGACCAAGTCATGTTGGTTGGAACTTATATCTATGTTATCTTGTAGACGTTTAGAAATAGTTCAACTATTCCTTTCAGTATTTCATATTAAACTAAGTGGTATATAACACCCTTTCTCCCTCTCTCTCTTCTCCACCCCACCTCCCTTATCAAGATGTGCCACCTTCTGGAGCCTTCCCTCATCTTCCACAGTTTGCCAAGATAATCACTAGCAGCTCAAGGACTGCTAACCCATCTTCTCTGAGTATCTTAGGATAAACTTCATTAGGAGCCTCATAAGTAAACCCACACAGCTGAATTGATGTGATGTCTGCTAATGCACCTGCCATCGCGTTCCCTCCTTTGCCTGTAGGCCATGTCCTTGAACCCATCTGCACCTTTTTAGGTTGTGAGCCATTTGGGCAGGACCTGTTAGTGCATTGCCCAGGTGCCACACTTCGTCAGTTCCAAAAGCACTACTGTGATACACAGATCGACTGCCACTACTGAAGGTGATGGTGATGTCTAGTGTTCCTCAGAGGTGAGGATCCCTCACTCAGTACAAAAAGTAGCTTTTCACTCTAGTTACCTTCTATCCAGATTAGTCAACTTGTTTTCCTAGCATCCTGTAATGCATACCCATCCAACAGTTATACTCAATATTACGAAGGTGCTTCCTCATTGAAGCCTCCTTGTGCCCTGCTGGACTCATCCTGTAAATCCATCCCACCAAACATACCCTTTTGCCCCATGTACAGGCCTCTTCTCAGCCCAGAGAAGACTGGGCTTCTTCTCTGACCGCACAGCTACAGACACACCACCATACACATCCTTTTCCACCACCTTTTTACCTTCCTTCACCGTCTGTAATGTCTCGGTACTCACAAACACCAACATCTTTACCCTGAAGGCCCTTTTCAATCCACCCACCAGCTTTCCCCTGACACTGGGAACCTGGGCTTCTGCCTTGACACTGCTAGCGATGTACTTCTTAGTCTCTGTGAGTCAAAATCACCCTTTGTGTTTTGTCCCATTTTCCCTGTCACACCACAGGAGCTTTCTGTAAATGCCAGCTGAACCACACGTTGCTCCTCCTCTGCTCCCACCACACAATCGATACCGACAAAATGACTGCTACGCCCAGGCTCTGTTTACCGTGGTACATGTAACGGTCTCATTGCTACCGGTGCTCCTGTGTCTCTGTCATCCTCATGGATTTAAGATTCATCTTTCTGTTATTCGGTGTGCATTGCCTAGCACAACAGGGTTCCTAGTCCCGCAGTGATATGTCTAGAGGCCGCTATTGTAACAATGTTTTTCATACGGCAGATACTCTAACGAAGGCATCAAGCACTTCTGCTCTTCAGACAATTCTCCCTGATGAGACGCCAGACATCCTACTCATGCCAATTAGAAGGCAGCCAAATTAGAGCCAAGTATCATCCCATAAGAGATGGTATCAGAATGCCCCTGTGATAGGAGGGAACAAAAGCTCTTTAGCATCATCTTTAAAGATTTTATACGTATCTGTATGGGCCAGACTTAGGACAGCTGAGTAGTATGTCCTACAGAGGATCAAGAGCTGATCTGCTGCTGGGAGGGGCTTTCTTGTTTCTTTAAGCAATTACGTTCTGCCCTTGTTGCTGTGAGAGTTTTTCCTGTGGAAAGCCAGGCAGGCAGGCAAGGCAGGGGAAATGCCTTCTCTTCTGCAGAAAAACATCAGATGCAACCCGTGAAGGATTTGCTACCTCATCTGCCAGCCAGAATTACTGTAAGGGGTAGAAGAGGCGTATTCACTATTTATTATCTTACCCATTGCCCAGAGGTCCTTTACATCCTCCCACCTCCAAATAGAGAAGGTTTCTTGGCAGTATACATGCACTGTTGTTCCAGCCAGAAGGATGAAAGGTGGTGAAGTAATCCATGAGATAGTATGGTGAAATGCGTTGGCAGTTTAAGGTGATCTAAGACTCTCCAGTCAAACTCTTGGTACTCTGAGGGGCACCAAGAGGCCAAAAGCTTTCTCGGGAAGTGACTATTTGCAAGAGAAGTGCTGCTTGCACATCTTCTCCCTCAGTTCAGTGACTGATCACCTTGAACAAGCCCTCCCTATCTTATCTCATCCGGTCATGAGGTAGTCCGTGTGCTTTTACGATTCACCACGTGGCAAAGCGCAGCATTTACGGGACCGGATAGCCAGAGTGGAACCAAAAGTACTCAAAAGCACAATCTAATTCCTGTTTCTGCTGCACGTCATGTGCACAGCAGCTAGCCACAACAGTTCTCAGCTGGTAAATGCCACTTTTAGGATGAAAATGTAGTACAAAATGCAAGCAGTGGCATCCTCCATCAGAAGATGTGCAAGTTTGACAGACCACAGCTGCCACAAATGCCCCATGTTTCACTTCTCCTCTGGTGAAGCAGGGCTGAGCCTCTTGCTTCCACGTTACACTTGGGAGATTTTTCTGAAGAAACCTAAAATCTGAATCATATTCTTCAGGTTTTATTACAACATGTTACTTTAAACAATATGCTATTCAACTCGTTACTTAATAACTTCATAAGCTAATACAGGATATTGCTGGCAGTGATTTGCCTCTCGTTCACGCAGTTTTAACCTCGTGATTGCATCTTTCTCTGGTTTCCTTGGAGCTGGCTTGGCCTGAGGCTTTTTGAAAGATGAGCGAGCCCCTTCTTCCCCTCGGGCTAAGCCACCAACAATGGGAAGATACCAGGTCAGAACTCGTCAAGCCGCTCTGTGCATAATGTCACCACGTTTTAAAACTAGCATTTAATGTAGGCTGCCCGTGGTCTTCTGCTGCTGCTTGAAACCACAACCCAGAGGCTGCTGAAGCCCTCCCTTCACCTCTTTCCCACAGCCACCAAACACACACGGCCAGTCTCAAGAACAGCCGCACCATCTGCATTCTTCACCATTCCCGCAGCTTCAGGACTGGCCACTGAAGCTAAGCCCTGAAGCCAAGTGAACCAGAGCCACCTGCCCAATTCCCTCCCGCAGGTCAGAATCACCCGAGCTCTTCTCCGCTGGGTCTGACAGCAGCAGGGCTGGCTGCCTCAGTGGTTCCTAAGGGGGGAAATTCCCCCGCTGCAGCCCCATTAAATGCAGGTATCTGTTTCCTTCAGTATCTTACTAATGCAGCTTTACTTTTTTTCCCTCAGACTAAAGCTCTGATCTTACAGATGAAATTTCTTCTGCCTAAATATTGTGGAAATGAATGTGTACGCTTCTCATTGATACTTGGATATTGTTCTTTCATGTGTGTCAGACTGGTTGTGTCAACAACGAGATGAAGATAAAACACTGACCTTTATGTACAAAAGGAGATCTATGATTGACGTGGTATTGCGCATTGGTTTCCACACACAC
The DNA here is from genome assembly GCA_013400535.1 of Scopus umbretta. Taxonomy (NCBI): domain Eukaryota; kingdom Metazoa; phylum Chordata; class Aves; order Pelecaniformes; family Scopidae; genus Scopus; species Scopus umbretta. Next base: position 56,417 of record VZTL01025559.1, read on the forward strand.
ATAGGAAGTGAAAGAGGAGTACACACCTATTTCTGTCTATTGACAGACAGATATACTTAGTGTATTCAACCATATCTGGGGGTGTGTGTGCTGCTTACATGAATAACCACAGCAAAGACATATTTAAACATTACCCTGAGATTTAGGGATTGATATTTTTTCTTAGAGATGGCCTCAGATATCGTACCTGTTTTCTTTAAATCTAAAAGCCTTTGTGCGCACAAAATATAGCAGAGGCTCTTTATAGCATTTAAATCTCGTACCTGAAAAAGAAGACCTTATGCCTGCAAGCACTGCAAAGAGTGGTTGCTCTTGCCATGCATCTGTGCAGGCAAAAGGTCAGAGGCAGAACGTTAAAGCCTTTTGAAAGTCGTACCTCTAACAGCAAGCAAAGCTAACTTGTGGATTCCCTGCGCCTTTTAAAAGCAAACATACTCAAGACTAATCCAAACAACTTTACACAGGGAGAGAACCCTCCCGTATACAAGTGTCACTGTTTTGTAACACTGTTTATGCATGCATATTTAATTCCATATTGTTGTATCTTTGCTCATTTATAAAACACCAGTTATTTTAAGAAGGGCTTTACAAATGCATGTGGCATTTGGTGTATCCTGGCCTACATATTTCCCTTTGTTTATTAAAGCACTACATGCATTTGTGTCGGCATACACACCCAGTTCCTTAATTTCAGACATAGCTAAAAGATTTGGCTAAGTATTTTTGACACTTCTTTCTTCTCTAAGCTGCTCTGCGAGAGATTTGACTTTTTGGTTGGGTCTATACCACCGGTGCCAGGAGAGTCTTTTTGACACAAGAAACTGCTATGCTTGCATCAACGTCTATTGCATTGCTGGAAAACAGCCATATTGCAAAATAGCCTGACACAACCGAAAAAGGAACTTTGGGGGGTGTGGGGGGGGGAGCTTCCTTTTCACCTGTAGCCAGGACAGCATTAAAGCAATGTCTTTTTTATGCAGAGAAAAATAATTTTCTTCTCCTTTCAGAGCCTGCATTTTCCAGACAATACACACCAATTTTATTCACCGTTATATTCAGTGTCCCTTCCCCAGTTCCTTTTCTTGGTATAGAGCATGTCTCCCCACTACAGCTCCGCAATCGCTGATTGTTACATATCCTAATATGCACATTCACGCAGGTATTGCTTATGGGTTTGCTCTTGTAATAACCTGTTAGTACGTGCTATTTGTTTTTGCCCTTTATGGGATTTATAGCAAAGTGTATCAGCCCGAAACAACACAGCTTAACCTTTTAATTCTTGCAGAGACTTGTGCCTTTAGCTCCAGAAACATAAAAACTACTCCTCCTGGGGTGACTAATTTCACGCAGCTTTTAAAAGGCCACCTTGCAGCCCGACAGAGGCCAAGCATTGCCCCGCTAGTTCCCCAGAAAACTCTGGAGAGCAGGAGCGCTGCTTTTGCCTGGGGTGCTAAGCCAGCATCCCACCAGCCCTCCCGTTGCCTTTGGTACCAGGAGTGCTGAAAAGCTAAAAATTGCACTGAATGAACCAAATTTCTCCTGCTCACCCCATGACACAGCAAACTGCCTTTTTCAAGGTGAGTGTACATGAGAAGGGAACTGCACCCCCTTATCATTTCACAACTCTTCTTGTTCAGCTCAGGGATTTCCTAACACGCAGTGGGAAGAAACTGCCTGACAGCTTGAAGTGTCTCCTGAAGGTGACCACAGTTCTTCAAAAGGGCTGATGAACTCAAGGACTAAGAGAGGGCTGGGTGTGAGCATTAGGGGCGGTTGGATGAAAAAAAAAAAAAAAAAAAAAAGTGGGTGTCCCAGTAGATCAGGAGGCCAGAAACGGCTGGCAAGCCACACGGTCTACAAAGGGCTGTGCTGATCGCACTTGTCAGATTTCTGCCGCTTGCAGTTGCTAAGACGTGCTCCCAACTCACTGGAAAGAACTTAAAATGATGTTTGGGCAGGGGTATTGCCCCGCTAAGTCCTCACTGCATCCCATGGCTCTCCTACATCTTGGAGAGGGGCATCGCTTCTGGGGTCAATGTGCAAATCCCCCCCCCCCAAGGTTGGTGTGGTGCCAGGGCAGTCAGAGCAGGTGGGCACACCTCATTCACCCGTGACTTCAGGCGGCCAGCTCAGGCTGATACGGCAACTTAGCACAAGGGGGTGCGTGGTCAGATGTCTAAGGAGAAAGGTCTGCAGTGGGGTAGGAAGGACCTCAGGTCAGTTTGGAGCAGGCTGCTTTGTATTTAGAAAGAAACTCTTCCTCAGTCCTGGCACGCTCACATATCAGAACCCACTACAAAGCTACTCAAAGCTGGAAATACGTGGAAAACCGTAGCAGCTTTGCTTAAGGTGATTCAATAAGAATGGCGGAGCAGTAGATAAGGAAGAATATTAATTACCATCGCAGACCAATCTGAACCACCATGTTAAACAACCCCAGGCCACACAGATTTGCTCTAATTCTGTTAGGTGGAAAGGAACACGTTCAAAACAGGGCTCCTCGACCTGCAGCCCCAGGTTCAAATTCCAGGTGTGCGCACCCCTGCCAGGGGCCCTGCGACATGGCTCTCGCCTGCAGACCCTATTTTGCAGAGGACAGTCCTGAGCCTGGGGGCAGGGAGCCTCCTTTGCCTCAGGGCTGAGGACCAGCAGAGAAGCCTGGAGGAGAAATGTGCTCCCTGGCTTCGCTCCTTCTCCTCCTCCCTCTTCCAGCATGCGCCATCTCCCACCCCGCCCCTGCTGCAGGAACCCTGGGACTCAGCAAGAGGGATGTGAAAAAAGGCTGTGTGCAGGAGCGCTGGTACCCCCACTGCTTTCCCCTGTCCTCTATCAGACCAACCCTACCGTGCTAGGTCTCCTCCTCGCTTGTTCCCAGTACGATCCTCCCCAAATTCTCAACTGATCAGAGATTAGGGCGTCACTACAAATAATCAACTGCTCCTCAGGGCAGGGCAGAGGGGAAAATGCTTTTAAAGGGAGTGTTTGGATTACACAAAGGGAGAGCACCTTGCCCGTGGGGTGCGGTGAGGCTCTGGCTGGACAGCTGTGGGAGCCTCATCCAGCCATGGAGGCAATGAATCCCCTTCTTTATGGCCACTGGGAGAGCAGAAAACTTTAAACGTGGCCAGAGCCCTGCAAAAGTATCTGCAATGCTGCAGCAGATGACAGCTGGAATCTGCTGTCACTCAGGGCATCAGCAGGTTGCCTCTGGGGCCAGGAAGAGACTTTTGTCACTCTGCAGGACAAGTGGCCTGCTGTGTCCTGAGGTCTTCTTTTGGCTTGGTGTTCCCCCACTCTGAAGCTCAGAGACTGACCCCAACTGGAGAAGGGCAACCACAGAGCGGAGCTCTGCAATGGCTCAAAGAAACCTTTTCATTTGCTTGGCCGGCATCTCCTCCTTACATGCTCAACACCAAACTCACGATAAGACAGATTCAGGGCAGGGAAGAAGTTTTCTTCCACATATTAGAAGACCTAAAGATTTTTTTCCCCTTTTGGTTGTTCTCTGAAGTGAAGAGCAGAGGTCTCTTCCTAGAATTGCTTGAGCATTACTTCACCTAACTTGTTTACTGTCATTGCAAAGACCTCAGACAGTGGTGCCACTTCCAGCCTTTTCTGTTCTCTGCCTGTAGCACACAATATTAGTCTCCAGAGGACTGACTCTTTTTTTAACTCTAACCCAATTATATAATACAGACAACAGGGTGAAATTTAACAGTCTGCAGCTGACACGATGGAACAGTCTCTCCTGGCTTTAAAATCCAGGAAGCTGCAGGGTAGCTAATTTTTGGTTTTAAACAAGGAATGAGTAATGGTAAATATGGATAAATGAATAAGCAAAGCTCACAGGAGACAATAAATAAATGGTGTGTTGAGCATGCAAGACAGTCACTAGTATTTCTGCCCCAATGCTATGGTGAAAAAGAAGGTCTAGAGGTCTGAGTCACTCATCCTAGGCAGGGCACTGCTCTTAATATGTGCCCCTGGCTTTTGAATTGCCATACAACAGCTCTAAATGGGGACACTTAGTGGCTTGATATTTCTGTTTCACAATACTTGCTAAGGCACTTTGCTTTCTGAGTGTCACTTTGAACATTCTTTAAACGATGCCCTGAAATGCAAAAATCACAGGCAAAAATATCGTATTCTGTCTGCTGCTTCTTCCCTGCTGTCCTTCTGATAATGTTTTCAGCAAGGGAGAATCAGGGAGCAACATCACTGAAGGCAGATCCGTCAGCTCGCGTTCACCAGTGTTGGTGATTGACACAACAGGGCTGCCTCACACTCTCTCACAGGTAAGGTCATTCCTCATGAGTTAATGTAACTTTGTAAAGTATTGGGAGTCTTACCAGGCACTTTATAAGGATTTGACTTTTTCTCCAAGTCTCTGTCTTCATTTCTGGATTCAGGAGAGTGACCAGCTTTGTCCTGCTTCTCCCTGTTTGCAGTAGTATTCGGAACGGTTATGTTTTGCAAGGCTGGCTTTTTAGGCAAAGGAGGTTTGCTACTAAGCTGTTCAGAGGACTTAACTTTGGGTTTGATCTTCTCATTTAAAGAATCACCAATATTAGTATCAGCTGTTTTTATGATTTGTGCCTTATCACCTTTTAGAAAGGAAGTCAATCCCTCATTTTCTAAATTAAACTCTGCACTGTATCTTTTAATCCCTTTTGATTCTGGTGAAGAATTGTCTCTATATTTCAAGGACAGCGAGGTGGATCTAAGTTTCACTTGAAAAGGACTTTTATCTTCGCAGCTTGGCTGATTCTGAGATGCCACCGCAGAATCACTTGGCACTGGCACCGCATCGGCAGTCAGAGAAACACAGCCAGCTAAAATTTCTGTAGGTTGGACCGTGTTCTCAGAGTTGGACTCTGGCAGCAAAGCCTGCTTTTTGTTGCTACTTTTTTCCTCCTCCAGATCTGATCCCTTCTGCAAGTCTTCTTTCCACTTCTCACTTCTCGAGGAGACCTTTGCTTTGGACAGGAAGAATCCAGTATCTAATGGGCTTTCCAACTCTGATCTTTCTGGCAAGTGTAGGCTTCTGGTCCTTGGTCTCTCCCATGCAGAGGAGACAGAAGACTTTCTCAAGGCATTGAGCTCATTGGCTGCTTTTTCAGCTTTCTTCCCCAAAAGTTCCTTCCTGTGAACCAGTGACTGACTGCTCTCCTTACCAGAAGCATCTGGCTCTTGTGCAGTCTTTGTTTTCTCTGGAGAGCAGGAAGCAGATGATCCCATCCGTGTTGAGGAAGCAGGATGTGAAACATGGAACGAGTCCGTGGGCTGGAAAGAACCTATGGAAAATTCCTTGCTGGACTCTGACAATAAAGCAACCTCTTTCTTTGCCTCTTTATTACAGGGCATTTCCACAGGTATCTGATCATCCTGCTGAATATCTTCTTCTGACCCTTCCAAGCAAACAATACCATTCTTGCTAATTGAAATACCTTCTTCTGATGGTATTTTGTTTACTGAAAACACAGTAGGAAGCTCCCGATTTTCTTGATTTAAAATATTGATTGACACATCGCTTACATCCCCAGACAACAGAACCAGTGTTTCTGAGGAGTCTGCTTGCTTTTGTACTTCTTGGTGTGGACTGGAGTAGGAAGAAGTTGCGGGGTCTTTGCCTTCTAACAGCAATGAGGACTCAGACTTCACACATGTCGTTTCCAGTGTTGGTTGGCAGCCCTCCGGTTTATTCTCTGGTAGCAGGGCTTCCTGTACAACAGCAGACTCAGAAGTAGGCTGAGTCATCGCTGGTCTCAAAGCAGGGGGAAGGTCCTCAGGCATTCTGGGCTCCGGCCAGGAAGCCACATCCTGCGCTGCAGCTGTGCCGCCTGGCAGTTCTTGACTGTTGGGTTTGAATACAGCATCTGGCGAGTCTGTCTGCATCTGCTTTTCATCACCCTCTTCTTCTTCTTCTGGGGTACAGCTCAAATCAGTCAGAGATTCAGACTGGGCCCTCTGCAACAAGAAATTCAGAAAGCTCCATCACCATGTACAGATTTACTTTTTTTCTTATTCATCATTGCCATTTACAACCAAGATCTTAGAGAAGAAGGCGATACTTGCCTCCAATGCTGAGCTCGCTGTTTTCTTAACCTACATACTGGATGCTTTTTTATCTAAGCAGATCCTGGAATAATGTATTTAACCAATATAAAAGCAATCGGTGACACTTCCTTCTGCACAACTAGTGCTTTCATGCCTTTGTAGATGGGAAGTTCATCAAAACAATGGCCATTGGACCGTCCTTGGCACTTCATTCCCCAGAGCATACTGGATATGTTGTGTTGCTCTCGGGCAAAAAGCAGCACTCGAAAGAGAAAAATCTGTCCCTTTGTATTTTGCTAGTGCACACTAGCATTAAAAATAAAACAACCCATTCTTGCATGACTCTGAAGAGGAAAGGGTACATAGAAGGACGAGCAAAAACCTAACAAGTCCATCCGGTTATGACACTCTATGCCAGCTGAGTACCTACCCCCACATGGCAGTCTTCTGTCTAATCGCGCTGCCATACAGCATTAGAGCCTTGCCTCCTTTGTGTAAAAGTCTTCTTTTTCTTTCAAGAGTTAAGACTATTTGATAAAGGTTTATAAATGCATATGTAGTTATCTGTGAGGTCCTGTGATTAAGCTTCAGGTAAGGACTGGCTAAACATACAGGTTTATTTGAAAGCACATTATTAAGCTACTGAATATGCCTTTTCATACAGTGGCTGTATTAGCCCACTGATTCACTGTAGTTTGTTGGGTAAATATATGTATTTTGGATGCAGGCCCTAATTCTAAGAACTTGCACTCTGAAGATGCTTCTAGGGTTCTTCCAACTTCTTGTTTTGCAAGTGCAATTGCAAAGACAGAGCTACAATGCCACCTGCATTCACAATCCATATACACAGGAACATAAAAGCAGAAGACATCAGTTAGCCAGAAGCAAGGTGCACAGGCAGAGTCAGGCAGGAAAATATCAAAAATTGTATTACTGAAAGATGTGAACACTCTCCATGGAAAACCCGGAGGGCTCAGTCATCTGGCAGTTTATAGGCAGACTGGACAAAGCAATTGTATTTCCGTAACAATGTCACAATGGAAGAGGAGGTTTGATCAGTGAGTTCTTGCTTTACATGCTTTCTAAATAACTGGCCTCATCATTGTGTTGCTTGCAGCAGTGCTATACTGAGCCCAAAGATAGCTCACAGATTTTGGAAAATATGGAATATCAGCTAAGTATTATTTAGAGACAGAGGGAATAATATTCCTGGTGTTAAGCAAGCCAATTTAATGGCTTTAATGTATGTAAAACATTGAAAGAAACCACAAACAATGAAGTGCAAATACTGTAGTAAGAGCTTCAAACTTGGGAAGGGAAGGGAAGGGAAGAGAATTAAGTTATGGCCTTCAAAAGATACAACAAAGAATCAGATAAATGGTGTTTTAAAAGGACAGTTTAAAAATGTTTTTTAATAGTACGCAATATTTTTTTTTAATAGTATAA